>JAXIVJ010012217.1:2500-27500 GCA_036785665.1 Chirona hameri | reverse complement strand
CCCGCTGCGGGTCTAGTGGTTCTCCATGTAAGAAAGACCGGCCATCATCACTGTAGACCTCCACTGGCGCTGTATTATACGTATTATACCGCAATATACACTGACAAGTCGCACAGCTGCCGGCGCGGCCGCACTGCGTAGAAGCCACACGAGACAATACTCTGCACAAACAAACGTAACAGCAGCAGCAGCAGAAGCGGTGGCGGCGGCACTCGGCTCGTTCAGCACCTCGGAATACCATTCATTTGACACACTGTGTCCGGCCGGGCACCAGACACGCGACCTCGTATACCGCGTTCTGATGTCGGCATACCGCAGTGAATATCACCACGGTGTGGCAGGCCAGCACCCAGCACAGATCAGCATGGCACGACCCTGCTCACTGACCGCTGCTAGCTGACTAGACAGCCACACGTCAGACGGCCTCCGGCGAGAAAACGGCGAGCACCTACGGCGGAACGGACAGCGCGCGTCGACAGAGTGAGCAAAACAGGCACATCACAGCGCTCATACACTGGTTAGCGGCGGCGGCGGCGGTGGCGGCGCGTTGTACCGGCGGGCCAGCAGTTAGTGGCGCGACACTGTACGGCACTCGACGACATATGGCTCGGCGGAGAGGCCGCCACGGCATCTCACGGCCGTTAATCTGGCACATCCAGCGCATCACGGCGGCCAAGCACCACTCACACAGCTCTCCCACACAGCAGTCGCCACGGCCTACTTCACGGCCTGCTTAGAGCTCTGCAACGCACTATCCACCACAACTTGTGCTTACAACACGATCAAAGAACTGTTGTCAAAATTACACAGAGGTGACGCCACACGCTATATACACATAACGCCGTTATTATCCAAAAATCAGATGCATTCGGATTCTTGTAACAGATCGAGCGTCCGATCGCCTGAGGGCCCACCCACGGGTCACGAGACGGGGCGCGGCACCCTGTTCGTTACCATCTCCATAACGGACCAATCACGAGTTAACGGGCGGCCAGCAGACACTGAACGCGTCCTCATCTAACTACAGCGCTGCTTCAATACAGCGGGCATGGTCAACGTGCGCAGCTAATTACATGCGGCACCGTCACTGACAGATTCGATCGGCGCTTCGCTGTGGCCTTGCATAGTGGGTGCGCCTGAATCGTATGTTCTCAGGCTGTGGTACTAGCTGTTCGGATGTCACCGCCTTTGCTCTCTGACACTGGTATCGCGGCGGCTGCACTTCTGTCCCAAGCGCCAGCAGAGGTACAGAGCGCCTCACACCACCACCAACTGACAGCGGCAGAGGGGTTTCCATACCACCAACTGACAGCGACAGAGGAGTCTCCATACCACCAACTGACGGCGACAGAGGGGTCTCCATACCACCAACTGACAGCGACAGAGGGGTCTCCATACCACCAACTGACAGCGGCAGAGGGGGTCTTCATACCACCAACTGACGGCGACAGAGGGGTTTCCATACCACCAACTGACAGCGGCAGAGGGGTTTCCATACCACCAACTGACAGCGGCAGAGGGGTCTCCACACCACCAACTGACAGCGGCAGAGGGGTCTCCATACCACCAACTGACAGCGACAGAGGGGTCTCCATACCACCAACTGACAGCGGCAGAGGGGTTCCTCACATCACCAACTGACAGCGGCAGAGGGGTCCCTCACACTACCAACTGACAGCGGCAGAGGGGTCTCCATACCACCAACTGACAGCGGCAGAGGGGTCTCCACATCACCAACTGACAGCGGCAGAGGGGTCTCCATACCACCAACTGACAGCGACAGAGGGGTCTCCATACCACCAACTGACAGCGACAGAGGGGTCCCTCACACTACCAACTGACAGCGGCAGAGGGGTCCCTCACACTACCAACTGACAGCGACAGAGGGGTCTCCATACCACCAACTGACAGCGGCAGAGGGGTCTCCACATCACCAACTGACGGCGACAGAGGGGTCTCCACATCACCAACTGACAGCGGCAGAGGGGTTCCTCACATCACCAACTGACAGCGACAGAGAGGGGTCTCCATACCACGACGCTGAGACTGCATGCCACACGTTAACACGTGAAGGATCGGGTGTCGACCGGTCCGCCGGCACCAAGCCAGTCCGTCCTCTCACGGACAGCGATGGCGACTGTAACTGGCTGTGCCTGTCCTTGGTCCTGCCACGCTCTGAAGATAGCGCTGCAGACGCCGGTCTCAGTCCGCAGGTGGCGCTGCTGACGTCAGTCTATGTTTACAGATGGCGCTGGTGGCTGCGCGGGTGGTGTGTGGCACTGCTAACGGAGCGGTGCTCTCTGAAGCGCCACTAGACGGGCTGGACGTAGTTGGCCGGGTACAGCCCTACCCGACCATCCTTGCGACCCTTACACCAGCCCTGCTCGTCCTCGTCCTCCAGCTTATCAAACGCCTCGCCTGAGGGCAGCACCGTCAGGTGTGGGGTCACAGCACCGCACGCGGGAGGGCCGTCGCGTGACAGTCGGGTACCGGTACATGGTCACAGCCCGGTACATGTACGGCAGGCGCACAACAGACGCATCATGCTCATCAACAACGCTTTGGTGTTTTCTGATCGCACACTCATTTTTGGGCCCACGCGGTGGTGCAAAATCGCTTAACCCGGCATTGACTAGGGTCTCAGCAGAACACCATTGACTGTGGGGGGGGGGGGGGGGGGCTTTCTTCCGGACAAATGATCGCAGTGAGACCCGCAATGAGACATTCGAAAGCTCTCAATGAGACAAATCTAAAGCATACTCAAAAATGCCAAAGTAAGGTCAAATGTAAGGTCACGGTCAGGTCAAAGGCCAAATCCACGTATCTGGTTTATGGGTCATACTTTCCATCCAAAGCCTTCGATTACGACCATGATCACCCAAAGTGCTGTCAAAGGTATGATACACATACCGCATGAGCTAAAGTAAGATTGTTGCCAAAGGTCAAGGTCAGGTCACAAAAGGTCACAATGCGCAAAGTATCACGAAAGTCATGCAACACATGTTTTATAGGTTATTTTCCACGTATAATTCGATAGTGAAAGTGATTTTACCACCTTACTTCATTTACGTGAAGTTAGTGTCAAGTTCAGGTCAAGTTCAGGTCAAGTTCAGGTCAAGTTCAGGTCACTGAAGGGCAAAATTTGAAATTGATAAATATAAATAGAAAAGGCATGTTTCTAGTTTTGTTACCAGTTTTGGCTCGGAAATACAGTGCTGACATTTATGTGTCTGTATCTGGTCAATAAAAGCCAACAAACGCAATTTCAAAATATGTCACCCATACTTTAGATGCCATAAGTCAGTCAAAAATGATATAATTTTGAAATGTGGTTGCCCATATGTGGTTCTCTGACATAATATTCCGTTTTTGTTTTGTTTTAATATCTTTGAAAAAAAAATGATGTGGGACATTTCTTTATATATATATTTTGTTGGGGTCAAAAACCAAAATTTTCACAAATCCGAGATAGCCATGTTATAGCCCTTCCCATTTGCTACCTTTTGACGTTTTTGGATTACATTTTGCTCAAAATATGGCATTTGTACGGTCTGTTAAATTTTAGCTGATTTGTGTGTAAAACTCGTGTGTAACTGTGTAGTGGCGTCACTAAACTCGCTATAACTCGATTTTTTTCCCGACGAAATTGCCTTACTTTTGCACAGAAGAATCGATGTAGAAGAAGGTACCCGGGGTTTCACGTTGATAGCGCTATTGTTTTTTTGTTTTTTAGCTATTACGAAAGTTCGCGTTAAACGCCCTCCCCCTCCCCCAGTCAATGGCGGGTTAGAGGGGATGTTTCACCTTTCTGAAAGTCGGCAAATATTCGCTGGTTGTAGTCGAAAATATGAAGTAAGTGCTGCCGAAAACGATGGTGATATTTTTTCTCTCGAAAAGTCACTTAACTTTATACAAATTAAGTTTTTAAATTTGGGATGATGACGTCATTATTGAGCTATAGAGCTATAGAGAAAACCTTTAGCTGCCAAACATATGGCACAATCGTGCCCAGACAATTCTGGCGACTTAAATACAAACATTGTGGAACTGTCTTCTCCCGCACAGAACACAATGACGAGTGCGAGGCATTGCGATAGCTCAATATTAAAAACAAAACAAAAAAACAATCAATCCATAACTGAGACTTCAATAACGTGAAAAACTTCAACTTGGACCGCAACCTATCGCGTTGGCCGTCGTTTACATAGTACTCGCCAAGGTTCGAGAAATACAGGTCGTCTGACTTCCAGGACCAACAATCTTGAAGTCACTGTCAGCCAATCAGCGGCCTAGACTCCAATTTGCAAATTTGAAATTCAAATGGATTAAAAAAACGGATAAGTTTTGGGGAAAATGATCTTAATAATTTAGACATTTCAATAACGGCCAAATATAATGGCTATCTCAGTTAAAAACCAATACAAAGTTGAAACATCCCCTTTAAGTATGGCTGCTGTGTCATAGAGGTCTAACGGCACAAATAAAATAAGGCGAAACTCATCTGACCCAGGCATGTAACCAGGGGGTACGGAGAACCCCCCCCCCCCCCAAGTGACTGCTGCGCACGCCATCCGGATACCTAAACGGAGCCGGTTCCTTCCTGCGCCAACCTTCGTCACATGTGTCAATACAGTGATTACCGACCGGTACCCGCCTAGTGTCACGGGCCCAATCGGCCTGCGTCGAACCGACTGACGCGTCACTTACCGGCCTTGAAGGACAGCTCGTCGGCCTCGACGCCTTCATAGTCATAGATGGCGCGTACGGGTACGCCGGGTTCTCCGTTATCCACCAGCTCCGTGGCGTACTCGTCCCACTCCTCCGGACCGGCGTCCTCGTACCCGTGCCCGTTACTGTGGGAGAAACGCCGGCCAGGTCAGATGTCAGGCAGGTCAGGTGTCAGGCAGGTCAGGTGTCAGGTCAGGTGTCAAGACAGGTCGGGTGTGAGGTCAGGTGTCAAGTTAGATCAGATGTCAGGTCTGGTGTCAGGTCTGGTGTCAGGTCTGGTGTCAGGTCTGGTGTCAGGTCTGGTGTCAGGTCTGGTGTCAGGTCTGGTGTCAGGTCTGGTGTCAGGTCTGGTGTCAGGTCTGGTGTCAGGTCAAGTCAGATGTGAGGTTAGATGTCAGGTCAGGTCAGGTCAGGTCAGGTCAGGTCAGGTCAGGTGGCAGACTCGTCCCACTCCTCCGGACCGCCGTGCTCGTACCGGCGCCATCTACCGGCGCCATCTACCGGCGTCCGTGACTGTGGCGAGACACGCGACCGGTCCAAGGTCGGGTAAGGTGTCCGGTCAGTCAGGACCCGGGGGTGGTACCTGGTGGTAAGGTGTCCGGTCAGCCAGGACCCGGGGGTGGTACCCGGTGGTAAGGTGTCCGGTCAGTCAGGACCCCGGGGTGGTACCCGGTGGTAAGGTGTCCGGTCAGTCAGGACCCGGTGGTAAGGTGTCCGGTCAGTCAGGACCCGGGGCTGGTACCCGGTGGTAAGGTGTCCGGTCAGTCAGGACCCGGGGCTGGTACCCGGTGGTAAGGTGTCCGGTCAGTCAGGACCCGGGGGTGGTACCCGGTGGAAAGGTGTCCGGTCAGTCAGGACCCGGGGGTGGTACCCGGTGGTAAGGTGTCCGGTCAGTCAGGACCCGGTGGTAAGGTGTCCGGTCAGTCAGGACCCGGGGCTGGTACCCGGTGGTAAGGTGTCCGGTCAGTCAGGACCTGGGGCTGGTACCCGGTGGTAAGGTGTCCGGTCAGTCAGGACCCGGGGGTGGTACCCGGTGGTAAGGTGTCCGGTCAGCCAGGACCCGGGGGTGGTACCCGGTGGTAAGGTGTCCGGTCAGTCAGGACCCGGGGGTGGTACCCGGTGGTAAGGTGTCCGGTCAGTCAGGACCCGGGGCTGGTACCCGGTGGTAAGGTGTCCGGTCAGTCAGGACCCGGTGGTAAGGTGTCCGGTCAGTCAGGACCCGGGGCTGGTACCCGGTGGTAAGGTGTCCGGTCAGTCAGGACCCGGGGGTGGTACCCGGTGGTAAGGTGTCTGGTCAGTCAGGACCCGGGGTGGTACCCGGTGGTAAGGTGTCCGGTCAGTCAGGACCCGGGGCTGGTACCCGGTGGTAAGGTGTCCGGTCAGTCAGGACCCGGGGGTGGTACCCGGTGGTACGGTGTCCGGTCAGTCAGGACCCGAGGGTGGTACCCGGTGGTAAGGTGTCCGGTCAGTCAGGACCCGAGGGTGGTACACGGTGGTAAGGTGTCCGGTCAGTCAGGACCCGGGGGTGGTACCCGCTGGTAAGGTGTCCGGTCAGTCAGGACCCGGTGGTACGGTGTCCGGTCAGTCAGGACCCGGTGGTACGGTGTCCGGTCAGTCAGGACCCGAGGGTGGTACACGGTGGTAAGGTGTCCGGTCAGTCAGGACCCGGTGGTAAGATATCCGGTCAGTCAGGACCCGGGGGTGGTACCCGGTGGTAAGGTGTCCGGTCAGTCAGGACCCGGGGGTGGTACCCGGTGGTAAGATGTCCGGTCAGTCAGGACCCGGTGGTAAGGTGTCCGGTCAGTCAGGACCCGGGGGTGGTACCCGGTGGTAAGGTGTCCGGTCAGTCAGGACCCGAGGGTGGTACACGGTGGTAAGGTGTCTGGTCAGTCAGGACCCGGTGGTAAGGTGTCCTGTCAGTCAGGACCCGGTGGTAAGGTGTCCGGTCAGTCAGGACCCGGGTGTGGTACCCGCTGGTAAGGTGTCCGGTCAGTCAGGACCCGGGGGTGGTACCCGGTGGTACGGTGTCCGGTCAGTCAGGACCCGAGGGTGGTACACGGTGGTAAGGTGTCCTGTCAGTCAGGACCCGGTGGTAAGATGTCCGGTCAGTCAGGACCCGGGGGTGGTACCCGGTGGTAAGGTGTCCGGTCAGTCAGGACCCGGGGGTGGTACCCGGTGGTAAGGTGTCCGGTCAGTCAGGACCCGGGGGTAAGGTGTCCGGTCAGTCAGGACCCGGTGGTAAGGTGTCCGGTCAGTCAGGACCCGGGGCTGGTACCCGGTGGTAAGGTGTCCGGTCAGTCAGGACCCGGGGGTGGTACCCGGTGGTAAGGTGCCCGGTCAGTCAGGACCCGGGGGTGGTACCCGGTGGTAAGGTGTCCGGTCAGTCAGGACCCGGTGGTAAGGTGTCCGGTCAGTCAGGACCCGGGGGTGGTACCCGGTGGTAAGGTGTCCGGTCAGTCCGGACCCGGGGGTGGTACCCGGTGGTAAGGTGTCCGGTCAGTCAGGACCAGGGGTGGTACCCGGTGGTAAGGTGTCCGGTCAGTCAGGACCCGGGGGTAATACCCGGTGGTAAGGTGTCCGGTCAGTCAGGACCCGGGAGTGGTACACGGCGGTAAGGTGTCCGGTCAGTCAGGACCCGGTGGTAATACCCGGTGGTAAGGTGTCCGGTCAGTCAGGACCCGGGAGTGGTACACGGCGGTAAGGTGTCCGGTCAGTCAGGACCCGGTGGTAAGGTGTCCGGTCAGTCAGGATCCGGGGGTGGTACCCAGTGGTACGGTGTCCGGTCAGTCAGGACCCGGGGGTGGTACCCGGTGGTAAGGTGTCCGGTCAGTCAGGACCCGGTGGTAAAGTGTCCAGTCAGTCAGGACCCGGGGGTGGTACCCGGTGGTAAGGTGTCCGGTCAGTCAGGACCCGGGGGTGGTACCCGGTGGTAAGGTGTCCGGTCAGTCAGGACCCGGGGGTGGTACCAGGTGGTAAGGTGTCCGGTCAGTCAGGACCCGAGGGTGGTACACGGTGGTAAGGTGTCCGGTCAGTCAGGACCCGGGGGTGGTACCCGGTGGTACGGTGTCCAGTCAGTCAGGACCCGAGGGTGGTACACGGTGGTAAGGTGTCCGGTCAGTCAGGACCCGGTGGTAAGGTGTCCGGTCAGTCAGGACCCGAGGGTGGTACACGGTGGTAGGGTGTCCGGTCAGTCAGGACCCGGTGGTAAGGTGTCCTGTCAGTCAGGACCCGGTGGTAAGGTGTCCAGTCAGTCAGGACCCGGGGGTGGTACCCGCTGGTAAGGTGTCCGGTCAGTCAGGACCCGGGGGTGGTACCCGGTGGTACGGTGTCCGGTCAGTCAGGACCCGAGGGTGGTACACGGTGGTAAGGTGTCCGGTCAGTCAGGACCCGGTGGTAAGATGTCCGGTCAGTCAGGACCCGGGGGTGGTACCCTGTGGTAAGGTGTCCGGTCAGTCAGGACCCGGGGGTGGTACCCGGTGGTAAGGTGTCCGGTCAGTCAGGACCCGGGGGTAAGGTGTCCGGTCAGTCAGGACCCGGTGGTAAGGTGTCCGGTCAGTCAGGACCCGGGGCTGGTACCCGGTGGTAAGGTGTCCGGTCAGTCAGGACCCGGGGGTGGTACCCGGTGGTAAGGTGTCCGGTCAGTCAGGACCCGGTGGTAAGGTGTCCGGTCAGTCAGGACCCGGTGGTAAGGTGTCCGGTCAGTCAGGACCCGGGGGTGGTACCCGGTGGTAAGGTGTCCGGTCAGTCAGGACCCGGGGCTGGTACCCGGTGGTAAGGTGTCCGGTCAGTCAGGACCCGGGGCTGGTACCCGGTGGTAAGGTGTCCGGTCAGTCAGGACCCGGGGGTGGTACCCGGTGGTAAGGTGTCTGGTCAGTCAGGACCCGGGGGTGGTACCCGGTGGTAAGGTGTCCGGTCAGTCAGGACCCGGGGCTGGTACCCGGTGGTAAGGTGTCCGGTCAGTCAGGACCCGGGTGTGGTACCCGGTGGTACGGTGTCCGGTCAGTCAGGACCTGAGGGTGGTACCCGGTGGTAAGGTGTCCGGTCAGTCAGGACCCGAGGGTGGTACACGGTGGTAAGGTGTCCGGTCAGTCAGGACCCGGTGGTAAGGTGTCCTGTCAGTCAGGACCCGGTGGTAAGGTGTCCGGTCAGTCAGGACCCGGGGGTGGTACCCGCTGGTAAGGTGTCCGGTCAGTCAGGACCCGGGGGTGGTACCCGGTGGTACGGTGTCCGGTCAGTCAGGACCCGAGGGTGGTACACGGTGGTAAGGTGTCCGGTCAGTCAGGACCCGGTGGTAAGATGTCCGGTCAGTCAGGACCCGGGGGTGGTACCCGGTGGTAAGGTGTCCGGTCAGTCAGGACCCGGGGGTGGTACCCGGTGGTACGGTATCCGGTCAGTCAGGACCCGGGGGTGGTACCCGGTGGTAAGGTGTCCGGTCAGTCAGGACCAGGGGTGGTACCCGGTGGTAAGGTGTCCGGTCAGTCAGGACCCGGGGGTAATACCCGGTGGTAAGGTGTCCGGTCAGTCAGGACCCGGGAGTGGTACACGGCGGTAAGGTGTCCGGTCAGTCAGGACCCGGTGGTAATACCCGGTGGTAAGGTGTCCGGTCAGTCAGGACCCGGGAGTGGTACACGGCGGTAAGATGTCCGGTCAGTCAGGACCCGGTGGTAAGGTGTCCGGTCAGTCAGGACCCGGGGGTGGTACCCAGTGGTACGGTGTCCGGTCAGTCAGGACCCGGGGGTGGTACCCGGTGGTAAGGTGTCCGGTCAGTCAGGACCCGAGGGTGGTACACGGTGGTAAGGTGTCCGGTCAGTCAGGACCCGGTGGTAAGGTGTCCGGTCAGTCAGGACCCGGTGGTAAGGTGTCCGGTCAGTCAGGACCCGGGGGTGGTACCCGGTGGTACGGTGTCCAGTCAGTCAGGACCCGAGGGTGGTACACGGTGGTAAGGTGTCCGGTCAGTCAGGACCCGGTGGTAAGGTGTCCGGTCAGTCAGGACCCGAGGGTGGTACACGGTGGTAAGGTGTCCGGTCAGTCAGGACCCGGTGGTAAGGTGTCCTGTCAGTCAGGACCCGGTGGTAAGGTGTCCAGTCAGTCAGGACCCGGGGGTGGTACCCGCTGGTAAGGTGTCCGGTCAGTCAGGACCCGGGGGTGGTACCCGGTGGTACGGTGTCCGGTCAGTCAGGACCCGAGGGTGGTACACGGTGGTAAGGTGTCCGGTCAGTCAGGACCCGGTGGTAAGATGTCCGGTCAGTCAGGACCCGGGGGTGGTACCCTGTGGTAAGGTGTCCGGTCAGTCAGGACCCGGGGGTGGTACCCGGTGGTAAGGTGTCCGGTCAGTCAGGACCCGGGGGTAAGGTGTCCGGTCAGTCAGGACCCGGTGGTAAGGTGTCCGGTCAGTCAGGACCCGGGGCTGGTACCCGGTGGTAAGGTGTCCGGTCAGTCAGGACCCGGGGGTGGTACCCGGTGGTAAGGTGTCCGGTCAGTCAGGACCCGGTGGTAAGGTGTCCGGTCAGTCAGGACCCGGTGGTAAGGTGTCCGGTCAGTCAGGATCCGGGGGTGGTACCCGGTGGTAAGGTGTCCGGGCAGTCAGGACCCGGGGCTGGTACCCGGTGGTAAGGTGTCCGGTCAGTCAGGACCCGGGGCTGGTACCCGGTGGTAAGGTGTCCGGTCAGTCAGGACCCGGGGGTGGTACCCGGTGGTAAGGTGTCTGGTCAGTCAGGACCCGGGGGTGGTACCCGGTGGTAAGGTGTCCGGTCAGTCAGGACCCGGGGCTGGTACCCGGTGGTAAGGTGTCCGGTCAGTCAGGACCCGGGTGTGGTACCCGGTGGTACGGTGTCCGGTCAGTCAGGACCTGAGGGTGGTACCCGGTGGTAAGGTGTCCGGTCAGTCAGGACCCGAGGGTGGTACACGGTGGTAAGGTGTCCGGTCAGTCAGGACCCGGTGGTAAGGTGTCCTGTCAGTCAGGACCCGGTGGTAAGGTGTCCGGTCAGTCAGGACCCGGGGGTGGTACCCGCTGGTAAGGTGTCCGGTCAGTCAGGACCCGGGGGTGGTACCCGGTGGTACGGTGTCCGGTCAGTCAGGACCCGAGGGTGGTACACGGTGGTAAGGTGTCCGGTCAGTCAGGACCCGGTGGTAAGATGTCTGGTCAGTCAGGACCCGAGGGTGGTACACGGTGATAAGGTGTCCGGTCAGTCAGGACCCGGTGGTAAGATGTCCGGTCAGTCAGGACCCGGGGGTGGTACCCGGTGGTAAGGTGTCCGGTCAGTCAGGACCCGGGGGTGGTACCCGGTGGTACGGTATCCGGTCAGTCAGGACCCGGGGGTGGTACCCGGTGGTAAGGTGTCCGGTCAGTCAGGACCCGGGGGTGGTACCCGGTGGTACGGTATCCGGTCAGTCAGGACCCGGGGGTGGCACTCGGTGGTAAGGTGTCCGGTCAGTCAGGACCCGGGGGTGGTACCCGGTGGTACGGTGTCCGGTCAGTCAGGACCCGGGGCTGGTACCCGGTGGTAAGGTGTCCGGTCAGTCAGGACCCGGGGGTGGTACCCGGTGGTACGGTGTCTGGTCAGTCAGGACCCGGGGCTGGTACCCGGTGGTAAGGTGTCCGGTCAGTCAGGACCCGGGGGTGGTACCCGGTGGTAAGGTGTCCGGTCAGTCAGGACCCGGGGGTGGTACCCGGTGGTAAGGTGTCTGGTCAGTCAGGACCCGGGGGTGGTACCCGGTGGTAAGGTGTCCGGTCAGTCAGGACCCGGGGGTGGTACCCGGTGGCACGGTACAGCGTGGTGCCTATGGCCAGTACGGTGACCACACAGGTCGGACGTCAGGTCATCTCACAACACGCCACATATAATGTGCATGTATGTTTGTCCAATACTGGTCTTGTCACGACTGACGACACTGACTTTAAATTGATGTAACATAAATTATATTTGAACTAGAGTTTATATTTCAAATATTACAAACGGTGGATACCTGCACTGAGAATGATACTGGTAGACACACAAGATGGCTCTAATAAGAATACAATGAATACAAAACAGCAACAGCCGTCAACAGTACAAAGTGCGCAGCTACATAACGTGCACCGAACATGTAAGTTTATTTTCAGTGTGCACGAATTTCCAGTGTAGAACCTGGAGGACTGACTACTGTCATTGCGCGGACCACACTCCACGCGGGAAGGCCGCCATAGCTAGATTATTAGTCACCATCACAATCAATGTTGAAATATTGCTGGCCACAGGTGTCCGTGCGCGCGCAAGGGGGTTATGTATGGGCAAATCACTCCCCGGCTGCTGAAGGCCGGCAATTTATACGTTGTGAACCCCTACCGTGCATCGCTGGATGCATCACTGTTAAATCTATGTATTATTGGTAAGCACGTGTCGTGACGCTTAGCTGATTGACACTGATGACTCGCCCAGGCTTGTAAGATGGTGAATCAATGGACTGGGCTTGTCCCCGTCTTGTGGTCAGCCCGTCCGGTCATGAAAACGATCGGGGTTCGCTGCCGCTGCGTGTTTCTGCTGAGATGCAAGCTTGGTGACAAACTGGCCATATTCTGCACTTCAGATTATACCCAGAGTATGTACTAGGTGTATGAAACCTATCCTTTTAACGGACGTAGTTAAACATAGCCAAATACATGCAATTTGGATATGTTCTTGAGTCCAGAACATACCTGGTTCGTGTACCAGAATTGCATCTCGACTGGGGCAGCGATCCCTGGCCGTTAAATGGACCGAATGGACCCGACGGGTGGACGCCAAGACGGGAGTAAGCCGAGTCCGTTGATTCACCATTTTACAAGTCTGGTCTGCCCGGCGGAGTAGAATGCCACGCCGCCGGTCCAGCTGCAGCTGTTGTTGTTTAATGGGGATACCACGCCGCCGGTCCAGCTGCAGCTGTTGTTGTTTAATGGGGATGTCACGCCGCCGGTCCAGCTACAGCTGTTGCTGTTTAATGGGGTCACGCCGCCGGTCCAGCTACAGCTGTTGTTATTTAATGGGGATACCACGCCGCCGGTCCAGCTACAGCTGTTGTTGTTTAATGGGGATGTCACGCCGCCGGTCTCGCTACAGCTGTTGTTGTTTAATGGGGATGTCACGCCGCCGGTCCAGCTACAGCTGTTGTTGTTTAATGGGGTCACGCCGCCGGTCCAGCTACAGCTGTTGTTGTTTAATGGGGTCACGCCGCCGGTCCAGCTACAGCTGTTGTTGTTTAATGGGGATGTCACGCCGCTGTCCAGCTATAGCTGTTGTTGTTTAATGGGGTCACGCCGCCGGTCCAGCTACAGCTGTTGTTGTTTAATGGGGATGCTACGCCGCCGGTCCCGCTACAGCTGTTGTTGTTTAATGGGGATGTCACGCCGCCGGTCCAGCTACAGCTGTTGTTGTTTAATGGGGATGTCACGCCGCCGGTCCAGCTGCAGCTGTTGTTGTTTAATGGGGATGTCACGCCGCCGGTCTCGCTACAGCTGTTGTTGTTTAATGGGGATGTCACGCCGCCGGTCCAGCTACAGCTGTTGTTGTTTAATGGGGATGTCACGCCGCCGGTCTCGCTACAGCTGTTGTTGTTTAATGGGGATGTCACGCCGCCGGTCTCGCTACAGCTGTTGTTGTTTAATGGGGATACCACGCCGCCGGTCCAGCTACAGCTGTTGTTGTTTAATGGGGATGTCACGCCGCCGGTCCAGCTACAGCTGTTGTTGTTTAATGGGGATACCACGCCGCCGGTCCAGCTACAGCTGTTGTTGTTTAATGGGGTCACGCCGCCGGTCCCGCTACAGCTGTTGTTGTTTAATGGGGATGTCACGCCGCCGGTCCAGCTACAGCTGTTGTTGTTTAATGGGGATGTCACGCCGCCGGTCCAGCTGCAGCTGTTGTTGTTTAATGGGGATGTCACGCCGCCGGTCCAGCTACAGCTGTTGTTGTTTAATGGGGATGTCACGCCGCCGGTCCAGCTACAGCTGTTGTTGTTTAATGGGGATACCACGCCGCCGGTCCAGCTACAGCTGTTGTTGTTTAATGGGGTCACGCCGCCGGTCCCGCTACAGCTGTTGTTGTTTAATGGGGATGTCACGCCGCCGGTCCCGCTACAGCTGTTGTTGTTTAATGGGGATGTCACGCCGCCGGTCCAGCTACAGCTGTTGTTGTTTAATGGGGATACCACGCCGCCGGTCCAGCTACAGCTGTTGTTGTTTAATGGGGTCACGCCGCCGGTCCCGCTACAGCTGTTGTTGTTTAACCCGCGCACTGCAGGGGGGGGGGGGGGGGGGGGGGTTGATTTCCGCCCCCCCCCTCAGGTTTTTCAAAGATAGCGAAAACGGCGGCGTGCAGCGCCGCCGGGTTTTGACACACCTGTTAGGACATCAATTGCGCACGCTTCGAAACAAATAATAACCTCGGGTCATCTCAGGTCAGGTCACCAGACCAGGTCAAGTGACCCCACCTCCATTTTTTTTTTGCAGTTGTGCCAAAGCCAGAGGTTTTCACCGATCAGTTTGAAACTTACAGGATGTCATGAGGGCATAAGTACTTACAATTCGGTTATCTCGTAATTTTGATATCGGTGACCTAAGGTCAGGTCAATTTCGTAACCTCTCCATACTAAGTCAATGGGGAAATATACAAATGCTTCCTATGTCAAGGATATGCATGACATTAGTCCAATTACTTCTGGATCATGTTATTATAGGATATTCTTGATGATCCAAGTGTAATTTTTGTTCAGTGACCCCTATTGGGTCATTTGAGGTCATGCGAGGTCACCATCACCTTTTTGTCAATAGCTCCCGACATAATGGAGATAGAGAAGTAAAACAGACATCAATGTGTTTGTCTCGTCGAGATACGTTTTCCCATATGCAACATGCCCTACTTGGGTCAACACTTGACCTTGACCTGAGGTCAAATTGTTAAGTTGACTTAACAAGGTCACCATGTATATCATTAGAAGCGCCTTGACAATATAAACACAATGGCGTAAACAGTTTTCCGTTATCTTTATTAAGTAAAAAGTTAATAGCAAGAAACGATTTAGCAAAAAAACGGCATTTTTTTACCTCTGGAGCCTCAAATATTGACCTGAGATTAAATCTGAGGACACCTTAGCGATTGCAAATTTCACTGGCTGGCGTTTGCTTTTTTCTGTTTGTTTCTAACTAGCATTGTTTCTGAGATATATGGGAATTTCTGGAGCGATGTCCTAAAACAGGAAGAAAAAAAACTGGAAAATTTGACCTTTGCTGACCTCTGGTGACCTCAATTTTGACCTGACCTAAAAGAACACTGAAATACTTTCGATAGAACATGTATCAAGCTATCAAATGCCTTTTCCGCTTCTCGCTACGTAGCGTAGTTTTCGAGATATCAGGGGGGGGGGCGGAAATCAACCCCCCCCCTGCAGTTCGTGTTCGGCGCAAAGTCCCTGCAGTGCGCGGGTTAATGGGGATACCACGCCGCCGGTCTCGCTACAGCTGTTGTTGTTTAATGGGGATGTCACGCCGCCGGTCCAGCTACAGCTGTTGTTGTTTAATGGGGTCACGCCGCCGGTCCAGCTGCAGCTGTTGTTGTTTAATGGGGTCACGCCGCCGGTCCCGCTACAGCTGTTGTTGTTTAATGGGGTCACGCCGCCGGTCCAGCTACAGCTGTTGTTGTTTAATGGGGATGTCACGCCGCCGGTCCAGCTACAGCTGTTGTTGTTTAATGGGGCCACGCCGCCGGTCCCGCTACAGCTGTTGTTGTTTAATGGGGTCACGCCGCCGGTCCAGCTACAGCTGTTGTTGTTTAATGGGGTCACGCCGCCGGTCCAGCTACAGCTGTTGTTGTTTAATGGGGCCACGCCGCCGGTCCAGCTACAGCTGTTGTTGTTTAATGGGGATGTCACGCCGCCGGTCCAGCTGCAGCTGTTGTTGTTTAATGGGGATGTCACGCCGCCGGTCCCGCTACAGCTGTTGTTGTTTAATGGGGATGTCACGCCGCCGGTCCCGCTACAGCTGTTGTTTAATGGGGATGTCACGCCGACGGTCCCGCTACAGCTGTTGTTGTTTAATGGGGATGTCACGCCGCCGGTCCCGCTACAGCTGTTGTTTAATGGGGATGTCACGCCGCCGGTCCCGCTACAGCTGTTGTTGTTTAATGGGGATGTCACGCCGCCGGTCCCGCTACAGCTGTTGTTGTTTAATGGGGTCACGCCGCCGGTCCCGCTACAGCTGTTGTTGTTTAATGGGGTCACGCCGCCGGTCCAGCTACAGCTGTTGTTGTTTAATGGGGCCACGCCGCCGGTCCCGCTACAGCTGTTGTTGTTTAATGGGGTCACGCCGCCGGTCCAGCTACAGCTGTTGTTGTTTAATGGGGCCACGCCGCCGGTCCAGCTACAGCTGTTGTTGTTTAATGGGGATGTCACGCCGCCGGTCCCGCTACAGCTGTTGTTGTTTAATGGGGATGTCACGCCGCCGGTCCCGCTACAGCTGTTGTTGTTTAATGGGGATGTCACGCCGCCGGTCCCGCTACAGCTGTTGTTGTTTAATGGGGATGTCACGCCGCCGGTCCCGCTACAGCTGTTGTTGTTTAATGGGGATGTCACGCCGCCGGTCCCGCTACAGCTGTTGTTGTTTAATGGGGATGTCACGCCGCCTGTCCAGCTGCAGCTGTTGTTATTTATTGGGGTTTTAGAGCGCGACGACTGGTTGGGTCAATATGCGCCCATCCAGCTGCTGCAGCTGATTTGCTGACCGACTGATTGACTGATGAGTGACTGACTGAAGACTGACTGAAGACTGAGTGGTGACTGCAGCAGAATGACTGATGGCGAGAAAAGCCGCGGGGACGCCCGCCTCCGGTTTCAGATGGAGGGGCACCGACTGATGGCCGCCCTGGTCTCAGAGAGGCGGGACACGGACGGCGGGACACGGACGGCGAGACACGGACGGCGAGACACGGACGGCGGGACACGGACGGCGAGACACGGGCGGCGGGACACGGACGGCGGGACACGGACGGCGAGACACGGACGGCGAGACACGGACGGCGGGACACGGACGGCGGGACACGGACGGCGAGACACGGACGGCGAGACACGGGCGGCGGGACACGGACGGCGAGACACGGACGGCGGGACACGGACGGCGGGACACGGACGGCGAGACACGGGCGGCGGAACACGGACGGCGGGACACGGGCGGCGGGACACGGACGGCGAGACACGGACGGCGAGACACGGGCGGCGGGACACGGGCGGCGGAACACGGACGGCGGGACACGGACGGTCGCAGTTGGCAGATCGCCAGCAGCCGCTGCCCATTCCGTGACCGCTGTGGAGCGGTCTTGGTATGGCGACGGTAACGAATACGGTAACAGCGCATGGCCACCGTGTGAACGTTGACCTGGTGTCGATATGTGAACACATGGCTCATGGAAAACGCTGGCTGGTGGACTGACTGACTGACAGATAGTTTGACATCAGTTTGAACACATGACTGCCTCAAAGTCTGGCCGTACCACTGTCCATGTCAGCTGCTGACCTGTGCTTGGAGTCGCAGTTGGGTGACAATATCTGACAAGTCAGTACTGTCTATCTATAATCTACTTGTCTCTCTGTTCAGCTGCTGACCTGTGCTGTGAGCTGCGGTTGGGGGACACGCTGTTTGACGGCTGGCCGCAGGAGTCGCCAGCGGCCGCACCTCCCGGCTGCGTCGCCGCCGGCCGCTTCTTGGTGCCGCTCTTAGCGTCGGCGTCATACTCCTGCCGAGCGGACACGCCGGTC
The DNA here is from genome assembly GCA_036785665.1 of Chirona hameri. Classification (NCBI taxonomy): domain Eukaryota; kingdom Metazoa; phylum Arthropoda; class Thecostraca; order Balanomorpha; family Balanidae; genus Chirona; species Chirona hameri. The sequence goes on along the minus strand of JAXIVJ010012217.1, from coordinate 10,013 downwards.
ACACGCTGGACAGTACCTATTGGTCACAGGTCACAGGTCACAGGTCACAGGTCACAGGTCACAGGTCACAGGTCACAGGTCACAGGGCACAGGTCAGGTCACAGGTCACAGGTCGCCAGGCGGCGCACAACCTCGACACACGCAGTCTATACCAACTGATCACTGGGTCAGCAGCTGAAGGGCCGAATAGAACATACACAGCACGTGTTCTCCTCGGCGGACTATCCGTGCCGGAAATCACGCAGCAATCTCACAGCATAATTGTCGGAGACGATCCAACTGTGTATTCAAACACACGTTTGGCCATCCATAGTTAGTCCCAGGCATTGCAAAACAAAACTTGTCACAATAACTCTGGCGTTCATAAGAAGCGTTAACTGAAATCTCGCTAGCCATGTCAAATAACAAAAAGGCATGCTATACAGCCAAGCAAAACGTTCAGCCAATAACACAAATCCCTGTAGCATGCGGCAACTGCAATTCTTACCGTAGTTACACCCACCTGTCTCCTAGTGAGTTCAAGATGATCTAGTAAGTTTCAGCTGATTAGGTACCCTTCATGAACATTTGCTTAACCCTTAAGGTTTTTCGAGGATAGCGGAAAAACGGCTACGCGCAGCGCCGCAGTTTTTGGCACAGGTGTTCGGGCATCAATTACCCACATTGCATTTTTTTTACCTCGAGTCTTCTCAGGTCAGGTCACCAGGCCAGGTCACGTGACCCCACCTCCAACAAAAAGTTTGTTGTACCACAGCCATAGTTTTTGACCGATCGGTATCAAACTTACAGGATTTCATAAGGTCAAAGTACCTACAATTCGTATATCTCGGATTTTTTTTATATCGGTGACCTAAGGTCGGGTCAATTGCGTGACCTCCCCATTATAAGTAAATGGGAAATATTCAAATGCTTCCTATTCCGAGGATATGCATGATATCAGTCCAATTCCTTCTGTATCATGTTATCATAGGCCATTCTTCATGATCCAGGTGTAATTTTTGTTCAGTGATCCCTACAGGGTCAGCTGAGGTCATCCGAGGTCACCAACACTTTTTTGTCAATAACTCTCGCCAGAATGACGATAGAGAAGTGACATTGGCACCAATGTGTTCATGGTGTGCCATACGCGGAACTAGCGCCGGGCAGCGGAGCGCCCGTCCGGGCCTGCTGCCATTGGGTTTTCGGTATAAAACTGCACATTTCGAAGTCTAGCAGACAAACTGTAAGGAGTAACACATATGTTCTCTGGATCCTGTTAGATTATGCAATGTTCTAGCATTCTACACTATTGCCAAAGACCTGACACCACCGCTGACGCAGCTTGAGACATTTTAAGATAAAATTATGGTTTATTTCCCATGTTAAATCTGGGGAAATCGCCTGATTTAGGGTGAACGGCGGCGCAATACCAAACATATCTTAAAAAGTAAGGATGATATCAAAAATGTTCTTTGCCTCCTGAGAGAAGACACTTCTATTTCATACCAACTAAATTTGAGCCCTCCTCCTTCGATACCGTGGTCGCTTTGCCAGGCTGATTGCATGCAATGTTTCGCTCAAGGTTACTATAACGCTTCGCTTACAACTGAACGTAGATATTAGCTGGTTCTTATATTAGCGTAAACAATGGTTATGTGGACGAATAATACTCTCGAACGCGATGAGGAATATCTCATCAAATTTAACATCTTTTACCTAAGTTGGAAACCAAATAATATTTTACCAAACCAAATATATTTCGTGTTTTTTTTTTGTGTGAAACACTGCGACAGTGCTTCCACCTATCGGCAACTGATTGAACTAAACATCGAATGCTAGTGCCGGGTATGGCACTCAATGTTGTCTCGTCGAGACATGTCTCCCAATATGCAACATGACCTACTTGGGTCACCACTTGACCTTGACCTAAGTTGATCTAACTTGGTCACCATCAATGTGATTCGAAGCGCCTTGACGAGACAAACACGATGGCGTCAACACCTTAGCTGCCTTATCTTAGGAAAAAAGTTATTATAAAAAGTAATTAGGTAAAAAGTTATTTGCGAAAAAACAGTTTTGCCAACAACAAAAATTGCGTTTCATGACCTCTGACCTGAGCTAAAATCTGAGGACATATATATATATCGCATTTTTCAAGAGATTTCGATTATTTTTCCGTTTGTCCTTAGCTATCATAGTTCCAGATATTTTTTGTTTTGTTTTGGAGCAAAGTCCTGAAACTGGAAAATCTGACATTTGTTGACCTCAAAATTGACCTGAGTGAAAACATGACTCAAATAGTTTCAAAATGATTTTTGACGAGCTTTCGAACGGTATTTTCGGGTTTTGTCTACGTCCTAAACGAGCCGAGTTCGAGAGGGGGGGGGGGGGGCGTCGAAGCGCCCCCCCCCCCCCCCCCCCCCCCTCCCGGCACGGCGAATGTGGCGCCGAGCACCGGCACGGCGCGGGTTAATTCGACTGGCACAGTGAACTTGATGAACTTTTGCCTGACACGCACTGCTAATGGAGGATATAAACAAAAACATTGACACTGTCCGAATGCAAACATATGCGAATGCTTTATGGAAAATATGCAAGGGATTAATGATGAGAACATAAAATATGATGATTTGTTGCAAACTTGTGGCCCTTAAATACTCTTTAGTCATCATTGGATCCATCCCGTGTAACATGCCGTGTCACAGAGGGGCGAACTAGGTCAGGTGACAGACCGGACAGATCCCGTGTAACATGCCGTGTCACAGAGGGGCGAACTAGGTCAGGTGACAGACCGGACAGATCCCGTGTAACATGCCGTGTCACAGAGGAGCGAACTAGGTCAGGTGACAGACCGGACAGATCCCGTGTAACATGCCGTGTCACAGAGGGGCGAACTAGGTCAGGTAACAGACCGGACAGATCCCGTGTAACATGCCGTGTCACAGAGGGGCGAACTAGGTCAGGTGACAGACCGGATACGGAGTGTTGACTGTCCACTCAACAATCTGCTCGGTCAGAGCTGTCGCGTTGTATACAAGTGCCACTAGTCAGATTGTGGTAGTGCCCTAGTTATCTAATATTACGTAACAACCAGGAGACTATGCCTGAACTAAGCACCGATCGGTATGCTCTGTCCTATGGTCATCTGATGGTCAGTGGCAGCGCTATGGGATGGCTGGGCTATGCCGGGTAGTGGGAGCGGTGGGTAGTGGGAGCGGTGGGTAGTGAGAGCGGTGGGTAGTGGGAGCGGTGGGTAGTGAGAGCGGTGGGCGGTGGGTAGTGGGAGCGGTGGGTAGTGGGAGCGGTGGGTAGTGGGAGCGGTGGGTAGTGGGAGCGGTGGGCGGTGGGTAGTGGGTAGTGGGAGCGGTGGGCGGTGGGTAGTGGGAGCGGTGGGTAGTGGGAGCGGTGGGTAGTGGGAGCGGTGGGCGGTGGGTAGTGGGAGCGGTGGGTAGTGGGAGCGGTGGGTAGTGGGAGCGGTGGGTAGTGGGAGCGGTGGGCGGTGGGTAGTGGGTAGTGGGAGCGGTGGGCGGTGGGTAGTGGGAGCGGTGGGTAGTGGGAGCGGTGGGTAGTGGGAGCGGTGGGTAGTGGGAGCGGTGGGCGGTGGGTAGTGGGAGCGGTGGGTAGTGGGAGCGGTGGGCGGTGGGTAGTGGGTAGTGGGAGCGGTGGGCGGTGGGTAGTGGGAGCGGTGGGCGGTGGGTAGTGGGAGCGGTGGGTAGTGGGTAGTGGGAGCGGTGGGTAGTGGGAGCGGTGGGTAGTGGGAGCGGTGGGCGGTGGGTAGTGGGAGCGGTGGGTAGTGGGAGCGGTGGGCGGTGGGTAGTGGGAGCGGTGGGCGGTGGGTAGTGGGAGCGGTGGGCGGTGGGAGCGGTGGGCGGTGGGTAGTGGGAGCGGTGGGCGGTGGGTAGTCGGAGCGGTGGGTAGTGGGAGCGGTGGGCGGTGGGTAGTGGGAGCGGTGGGCGGTGGGAGCAGTGGGCGGTGGGAAGTGGGAGCGGTGGGCGGTGGGTAGTGGGAGCGGTGGGTAGTGGGAGCAGTGGGTAGTGGGAGCGGTGGGCGGTGGGCGGTGGGTAGTGGGAGCGGTGGGTAGTGGGAGCGGTGGGTAGTGGGAGCGGTGGGCGGTGGGTAGTGGGAGCGGTGGGTAGTGGGAGCGGTGGGTAGTGGGAGTGGGGAGCGGTGGGCGGTGGGTAGTGGGATCGGTGGGTAGTGGGAGTGGGGAGCGGTGGGTAGTGGGAGCGGTGGGTAGTGGGAGTGGGGAGCGGTGGGCGGTGGGTAGTCGGAGCGGTGAGTAGTGGGAGCGGTGGGTAGTGGGATCAGTGGGTAGTGGGAGTGGGGAGCGGTGGGTAGTGGGAGCGGTGGGTAGTGGGAGCGGTGGGTAGTGGGAGCGGTGGGTAGTGGGAGCGGTGGGTAGTGGGAGTGGGGAGCGGTGGGCAGTGAGTAGTGGGAGCGGTGGGTAGTGGGAGCGGTGAGTAGTGGGAGCGGTGGGCGGTGGGTAGTGGGAGCGGTGGGTAGTGGGAGCGGTGAGTAGTGGGAGCGGTGGGCGGTGGGCAGTGAGAGCGGTGGATGCTGGGAGCGGTGGGCGGTGGGTAGTGGGAGCGGTGGGCGGTGGGTAGTGGGAGCGGTGGGTAGTGGGAGCGGTGGGTAGTGGGAGCGGTGGGTAGTGGGAGCGGTGGGTAGTGGGAGTGGGGAGCGGTGGGCGGTGGGCGGCGTGCGGTGTGCGGTGTGCGGTGTGCGGCGAGCGGTGTGCGGTGTGCGGTGTGCGGTGGGCGGTGGGCGGTGGGCGGTGTTTGCCATTTGCGTCTTAACCCGCGCGGCGCTGGGGGGTAAATTTTACCCCCCCCCCTCCCGGGTTTTCGCTATAGATTCAAAACTACACTAGATATCGACGCGAAACTTTCAGTACCTTATCTGGCATCGATTTGACGTCTTCAGATAAATTTGGGAGAAAATCGGTCGAGAAGTTTTTGCGAAAATAGCGTTTTAGTGACGTCATGTAACGCCATTTTCGGTCCAAAATGGACGAAACTTTGATCGATGATAGAACAGCGAGTATTGAAGCAAATTGCAAACAAAGCACGTCAAAAGGAAGGAAATGACATTCTCTACAAGATGGCTATCTCGGATTTGCACAATTTTGATTTTCTGATCCCCAAAATGCAAAAAATCGTTTTTATTTTTTTCAAAATTTACAAAATCCAAAATTGTAAGAATTTTCAAAAAACCGGAAGATATGTCAGATAACCATCAATAATGAGTGACTATTCCAAATTTCAAACAAATATCTATATTTTTGACCCCCAAATGACACTAATAAGTGTTCAATGTGATGGACGCATTTTAAAAAAATCGCAAATTTTGACATTTCTAGACATCGTACACAAAAACAAAGTGCACCATTGGATTGCTGTGGCAAAACTGAACCGTAAACATGTGTCGGTTATTGCAAATTTTGGATTTCAAAATTTGACCTTTTTTGCCTGATCTTGACCTGACATTGAGGTCAAATGTCAAAATAACCATTATTTTTGGATTCTACGTCTGAAATAACCCATGAGACGTGTGTCACATGGGTTTCATATTACTTTTTCACAGTGTGACCTTTTGTGACCTGACTTTGACCTTGACCTGTACTTAGTATGATATTCATACTCAAGCATTACCCTCTCCTTATATTTAGAAGTGTTTTGGCAGAGTTTCGGCGCGCTGCTGTTGATAGTCCGGTCTCTGCAGCCAATAATCTCGAAAACAGGTGGTTTTGACCTTTGACCTGACCCTGACCTGATGTGACCTTTTAAATAAAATTTTAAGAATTACTTAGAATCTTCCCATCGAGAGCTTCCGATCGCCGCCTTGCGCGTCTCGCTGCGATTATTGGTTCGGGAGATAAGAGGGGGGGGGGGGGTAAAATTTACCCCCCCCCCCCCCCCAGCGCGGCGCGTTCGGATGGAGACCCCAGCGCCGCGCGGGTTAAGTCACTCCGTACAGGCAGGTCTTTAGGTACTAAGGGCAGTGTGTACTCGGTACTGTGTTTGTCTGCTGGGTGGTTAGTACGGTGTGCAGTGTCTGGGGTATGCGGGGTAGTGGGTGCCTGTGCGGTACTCGGCGGCGGTCACTCCGTACGGGCAGGTCTTCAGCGACGGTACGCTGGTTGATGAGCGTGATGGTGCCGTCGGCGTCCGCCGCCTGGCCGCGCTTGCTGCGGCCGCCGATGTCGCGGAACTCCTCCGAGTAGTCCTGCAACACGGCGAGTCCTGCGGTGATGATGGTGATGCTGTCGTCCCTCACACTCTCCAGGCCGGCCGGCGGCGGGCAGGAGGGCTGGCAAACAGAGACCACCCCTCCACACACACTCTGCGCTGTGGCCCACCGGCGGCCGGCCGCAACAGTCAGCGCTCTAGCCTCATGCTCATCTAGCCCACAGAGGCCCCTGCATCCCCGCATAACAGGCAGCGGCAACGCTCCAGCCATCGCACTCATACAGACGCCGCAACAGGCGGTACGCACAGCCAACCACTGCAAATTAAACCCACTCGGCGGCCAAATAAAAACCGGCAATCCGTCAAACGGAACAGCGCGTCTGTGACCCAAAACAGTCAGCAAACAACAGCGAACAGCTCAGCACTGTAGCGGTTATATCTAGCAGCATGCCGGGCAGCCGCGTCAGACCGGACGGACCGAGCGGGCAGATGGCAGCACCTGCAGCGCCACCTACCTCGAACGCCGGCCAGTTCATGGCCATGTTGACGCCGTGGTTGTTGCTCCACCAGCGGAGGTCCTTCTCCTTGTCGGCGTTGGAGACGGTGTGCTCAAACTCACGGTAGGTCTGAGACAGGCTGTCCACGAATAACGGAGGGTCAGTACACGGCAGTGCCACTCCCAATCAGGCGCCACATCACATCACATCACATCACATCACATCACATCACATCACATCACATCACATCACATCACATCACATCACATCACATCACATCACATCACATCACATCACATCACATCACATCACATCACATCACATCACATCACATCACATCACATCACATCACATCACATCACATCACATCACATCACATCACATCACATCACATCACATCACATCACATCACATCACATCACATCACATCACATCACATCACATCACATCACATCACATCACATCACATCACATCACATCACATCACATCACATCACATCACATCACATCACATCACATCACATCACATCACATCACATCACATCACATCACATCACATCACATCACATCACATCACATCACATCACATCACATCACATCACATCACATCACATCACATCACATCACATCACATCACATCACATCACATCACATCACATCACATCACATCACATCACATCACATCACATCACATCACATCACATCACATCACATCACATCACATCACATCACATCACATCACATCACATCACATCACATCACATCACATCACATCACATCACATCACATCACATCACATCACATCACATCACATCACATCACATCACATCACATCACATCACATCACAT
>JAXIVJ010012216.1:37500-41066 GCA_036785665.1 Chirona hameri | reverse complement strand
GGTCACGTGATGACCACAACACCAAAACGTTTGCAGTAGTACCACAGTCACAGTTTTAAGCCGATTTTTTTCAATCTTGCAGCACTTCATAAGGCCATAAATACAAACAATTTGTTTATCTCGGATATATAATATCGGTGACCTAAGGTCAGGTCAATGTCGTGACCGCCAACACTGTTTTGTCAATAACTATCGATATAGAGATGACGATAGAGAAGACAAAATGGTACAATGTGTTTCTCTCGTCGAGGCACGTCTCCCAATATGCAACATGCCTAACTTGGGTCACCACTTGACCTAGACCTGAGGTCAAATTTCTCAGTTGACCTAGCCCGGTCACCATGAAATTATTCGAAGCGCCTTGACGAGAAAAACACGATAGTGTAAACAATATTGCGTTATCTTGATTAGGTTAAAAGTTATTTGCGAAAAACAGTTTTGCAAAACAAAATCACCTTTTGGACATTCGATGACCTCTGGAGCCTAAACTATTGACCTGAACTCAAATCTGAGGACACCTATGTATGCATTTATGCATTTATATGATTGCATTGTTCACCGGCTTTCGATTGTTTTTTTTTCAGTTTGCTGCTAACTATCATAGTTCCCGAGATATTTGGGGGTGTTCGAAGCGAAGTCTTGAAAACTTGAAAATCACTTCCTTGATGACCTCTGGTGACCTCAATATTGACCTAAAAAAAAATGAGCGAAATACCTTCGAAAGAACTTGTCTCGAGCTATCTAACGTTGTTTTCCGCTTATCGATACGTTGCGTGACTTTTAAGATCATAGGGGGAGGGCGAATTCCGCCCCCTCCTCCCCTCCAGGGCGTGTAATTATCAGAGGCCCTCCAGGGCGCGTGTTAAAAGGAATAGTTTACCTTTAGCATGGGGCTTTGAACTGAGATAGCAGATTTGTAGAGTAGATTGAAAACGGGTTGTGGTGAAAGAATTACCTCACTACGCTAAGTAATTTCGACACAGAACTGGTGGGCCTCTTTTAGAAGAAGATGTTTCGAGCGCCCGAAACTTGTTTCGGGTCCTCACAACGGTTGTTTACGTTACAAGCAGCCTGCGGATATGTATAAAGTCCGTCGTTATTGTGTACAATAGTTTCCATATCCAATCTACCATATGCATGACGTCATAATTATCATTAAGTTTGTTATGGTCATGAAGGAGAAAAGATAAACATGCCCATTTTTCGACGGATATCCATTTATCGTCCAAACAAATGACATATTCATTTTTTCAACTCCAAATACCCCGTATAGCCAAATTTCAAGAAAACTTTCAAGGTGACCTATTCCTGTTAAGTACTGGAGACTGCAGAAGTGCTCAGCTCAACACGCACAATTAGCTGGAGACTGCAGTGGCGCACACAACAGTAAAACCACGGCCAGGAGACTGCAGTAGAAGACACAATAGCAACACCAGGAACTGGATACTGCAGTAGCGCATATAATAGTAGCACCAAGAGCTGGAGACTGCAGTAACAAACACACCACTAACACCACGACCTGGATACAGCAGTGGTGCACTCAGGAGTAACACCAAGAACCGGAGAATGCAGTAGCACACACAACAATAACACCAAGAACCGGAGAATGCAGTAGCACACACAATAATAACACCAAGGATTGGAGACTGCAGTAGCACACACAATAATAACACCAAGGATTGAAGATTGCAGTAGCGCACACACCAGTAACACCACAGGCTGGAGACTGCAGAGGCGCACACAACAGACGCACTATGGGCTGGAGACTGCAGTAGCGCACACAACAGACGCACCATGGGCTGGAGACTGCAGAAGCGCACACAACAGACGCACTATGGGCTGGAGACTGCAGAGGCGCGCACAACAGACGCACTATGGGCTGGAGACTGCAGAGGCGCACACAACAGACGCACTATGGACTGGATACTGCAGAGGCGCACACAAAAGACGCACTATGGGCTGGAGACTGCAGAGGCGCACACAACAAAACACCATGGGCTGGAGACTGCAGAGGCGCACACAACAGACGCACTAAGGGCTGGAGACTGCAGTAGCACACACAACAGACACACCATGGGCTGGAGACTGCAGAGGCGCACACAACAAAACACCATGGGCTGGAGACTGCAGAGGTGCACACAACAAAACACCATGGGCTGGAAACTGCAGAGGCGCACACAACAGACGCACTATGGGCTGGAGACTGCAGAGGCACACCCAACAGACGCACTATGGGCTAAAGACTGCAGTAGCGCACACAACAGACGCACTATGGGCTGGAGACTGCAGTAGCGCACACAACAGACGCACTATGAGCTGGAGACTGCAGAGGCGCACACAACAAAACACCATGGTCTGGAAAGTGCAGTAGCGCACACAACAGACGCACTATGGGCTGGAGACTGCAGAGGCGCACACAACAAAACACCATGGGCTGGAGACTGCAGTAGCGCACACAACAGACGCACTATGGGCTGGAGACTGCAGAGGCGCACACAACAAAACACCATGGGCTGGAGACTGCAGAGGCGCACACAACAGACGCACTATGTGCTGGAGACTGCAGAGGCGCACACAACAGACGCACTATGGGCTGGAAGCTGGAGTAGCGCACACAACAAAACACCATGGGCTGGAGACTGCAGTAGCGCACACAACAGACGCACCATGAGCTGGAGACTGCAGAAGCGCACACAACAAAACACCATGGGCTGGAGACTGCAGTAGCGCACACAACAGACGCACCATGGGCTGGAGACTGCAGAGGCGCACACAACAGACACACTATGGGCTGGAGACTGTAGAAGCGCACACAACAGACGCACTATGGGCTGGAAACTGCAGTAAAGCACACAACAGACGCACTATGGGCTGGAAACTGCAGAGGCGCACACAACAAAACACCATGGGCGGGATACTGCAGTAGCGCAAACAACAGACGCACTATGGGCTGGAGACTGCAGAGGCGCACACAACAAAACACCATGGGCTGGAGACTGCAGAGGCGCACACAACAGACGCACTATGTGCTGGAGACTGCAGAGGCGCACACAACAGACGCACTATGGGCTGGAAACTGCAGTAGCGCACACAACAAAACACCATGGACTGGAGACTGCAGTAGCGCACACAACAGACGCACCATGAGCTGGAGACTGCAGAAGCGCACACAACAAAACACCATGGGCTGGAGACTGCAGTAGCGCACACAACAGACGCACCATGGGCTGGAGACTGCAGAGGCGCACACAACAGACACACTATGGGCTGGAGACTGTAGAAGCGCACACAACAGACGCACTATGGGCTGGAAACTGCAGTAGCGCACACAACAGACGCACTATGGGCTGGAAACTGCAGAGGCGCACACAACAAAACACCATGGGCTGGAGACTGCAGAGGCGCACACAACAGACGCACTATGGAATGGAGACTGCAGAGGCGCACACAACAAAACACCATGGGCTGGAGACTGCAGAGGCGCACACAACAGACGCACTATGTGCTGGAGACTGCAGAGGCGCACACAACAAAACACCATGGGCTGGAGACTGCAGAGGCGCACA
>JAXIVJ010012216.1:10000-32500 GCA_036785665.1 Chirona hameri | reverse complement strand
TGAGCCTGACCCCATCTGATGAACCGGGACAGAAGGTCGAGGGTCAGGTGCAGACGTGAACGAAGACATAAACAGAATGCACCATTACGAAATCGATGGAATTAATGTTATATAAAACAACACGTGCACGATGTTTATTTATCGATGAAATAGGACGACTTTTTATTCCACGACGTCAGCTACTGAGTTTTAATGTGAGCATGCGCAAACATCGGGTTTTCTTTCTTAGCAGAATTGTAGACCTAAAGCTAAAATGTATCCAGTCAGCCAAGAGGTTCAAGGTCATGAGCAAACCAAGTACATCTTTGCAATGTGGTACATTTTATTGGGGCCTTTTCTGTACCAGCGCTTATCAACCAAGAAAATGGGAATAATTGAAGCGTGGACTCGTGCGAGCAAACCGTTCCGACAAGTGTTTGATTTGATCATTCAAGTTAAAAATAACTATTTGCAACAATAACTGCCAGTTGCCATACAAATGCCTCTTATCACAGTATATCGGACAAAGGTCGAAGAATAGATACGAAGATGGAGCATTAGTTATATGTATAAACACAAATTTTAATTATACTTTAATCCCATCCAGCTAATAACCACACCATCCACCACACCTGCCTGTGTTCTGATGTACATTGCGCATGCACAGCTTCCAAGCTCCCAGAAACAGACTAATCCGGCCCCGGCGAGAAACAGACTAATCCGGCCCCGGCGGTGACTGTTTAGATGCCGTGGTCGGTCGGTCGGCGGAGACTGGATACCGCGGTCGGTCGGTTGGCGGAGACTGGATACCGCGGTCGGTCGGTCGGCGGAGACAGGATACCGCGGTCGGTCGGCGGAGACAGGATACCGCGGTCGGTCGGTCGGCGGAGACAGGATACCGCGGTCGGTCGGCGGAGACAGGATACCGCGGTCGGTCGGTCGGCGGAAACAGGATACCGCGGTCGGTCGGCGGAGACTGGATACCGCGGTCGGTCGGTCAGGATACCGCGGTCGGTCGGCGGAGACAGGATACCGCGGTCGGTCGGCAGAGACTGGATACCGCGGTCGGTCGGTCGGCGGAGACTGGATACCGCGGTCGGTCGGCGGAGACTGGATACCGCGGTCGGTCGGTCGGCGGAAACAGGATACCGCGGTCGGTCGGTTGGCGGAAACAGGATACCGCGGTCGGTCGGTTGGCGGAGACAGGATACCGCGGTCGGTCGGTCGGCGGAGACTGGATACCGCGGTCGGTCGGCGGAGACTGGATACCGCGGTCGGTCGGTCGGCGGAAACAGGATACCGCGGTCGGTCGGTTGGCGGAAACAGGATACCGCGGTCGGTCGGTTGGCGGAGACAGGATACCGCGGTCGGTCGGTCGGCGGAAACAGGATACCGCGGTCGGTCGGCGGAGACTGGATACCGCGGTCGGTCGGTCAGGATACCGCGGTCGGTCGGCGGAGACAGGATACCGCGGTCGGTCGGCAGAGACTGGATACCGCGGTCGGTCGGTCGGCGGAGACTGGATACCGCGGTCGGTCGGCGGAGACTGGATACCGCGGTCGGTCGGTTGGCGGAAACAGGATACCGCGGTCGGTCGGCGGAGACAGGATACCGCGGTCGGTCGGTCGGCGGAGACTGGATACCGCGGTCGGTCGGCGGAGACTGGATACCGCGGTCGGTCGGTCGGCGGAGACTGGATACCGCGGTCGGTCGGCGGAGACAGGATACCGCGGTCGGTCGGCGGAGACTGGATACCGCGGTCGGTCGGCGGAGACAGGATACCGCGGTCGGTCGGTTGGCGGAAACAGGATACCGCGGTCGGTCGGTTGGCGGAGACAGGATACCGCGGTCGGTCGGTCGGCGGAGACTGGATACCGCGGTCGGTCGGCGGAGACTGGATACCGCGGTCGGTCGGTCGGCGGAGACTGGATACCGCGGTCGGTCGGCGGAGACAGGATACCGCGGTCGGTCGGCGGAGACTGGATACCGCGGTCGGTTGGCGGAGACAGGATACCGCGGTCGGTCGGTCGGCGGAGACTGGATACCGCGGTCGGTCGGTCGGCGGAGACTGGATACCGCGGTCGGTCGGTCGGCAGAGACTGGATACCGCGGTCGGTCGGTCGGCAGAGACTGGATACCGTGGTCGGTCGGTTGGCGGAGACTGGATACCGCGGTCGGTCGGCGGAGACAGGATGCCGCGGTCGGTCGGTCAGGATACCGCGGTCGGTCGGCGGAGACAGGATACCGTGGTCGGTCGGTTGGCGGAGACTGGATACCGCGGTCGGTTGGCGGAGACTGGATACCGTGGTCGGTCGGCGGAGACAGGATGCCGCGGTCGGTCGGTCAGGATACCGTGGTCGGTCGGCGGAGACAGGATGCCGCGGTCGGTCGGTCAGGATACCGTGGTCGGTTGGCGGAGACTGGATACCGTGGTCGGTCGGCGGAGACAGGATGCCGCGGTCGGTCGGTCAGGATACCGTGGTCGGTCGGCGGAGACAGGATGCCGCGGTCGGTCGGTCAGGATACCGTGGTCGGTTGGCGGAGACTGGATACCGCGGTCGGTCGGCGGAGACAGGATACCGCGGTCGGTCGGTCGGCGGAGACAGGATGCCGCGGTCGGTCGGCGGAGACTGGATACCGCGGTCGGTCGGTCGGCGGAAACAGGATACCGCGGTCGGTCGGCGGAGACTGGATACCGCGGTCGGTTGGCGGAGACTGGATACCGCGGTCGGTCGGTCGGCGGAGACAGGATACCGTGGTCGGTCGGTTGGCGGAGACTGGATACCGCGGTCGGTCGGTTGGCGGAGACTGGATACCGCGGTCGGTCGGTCGGCGGAAACAGGATACCGCGGTCGGTCGGCGGAGACAGGATGCCGCGGTCGGTCGGTCAGGATACCGCGGTCGGTCGGCGGAGACTGGATACCGCGGTCGGTCGGTCGGCGGAAACAGGATACCGCGGTCGGTCGGCGGAAACAGGATACCGCGGTCGGTCGGCGGAGACAGGATGCCGCGGTCGGTCGGTCAGGATACCGCGGTCGGTCGGCGGAGACAGGATGCCGCGGTCGGTCGGCGGAGACTGGATACCGCGGTCGGTCGGTCGGCGGAAACAGGATACCGCGGTCGGTCGGCGGAGACAGGATGCCGCGGTCGGTCGGTCAGGATACCGCGGTCGGTCGGCGGAGACAGGATACCGCGGTCGGTCGGCGGAGACAGGATACCGCGGTCGGTCGGCGGAGGCAGGATACCGCGGTCGGTCGGTCGGCAGAGACTGGATACCGCGGTCGGTCGGCGGAGACTGGATACCGCGGTCGGTCGGTCAGGATACCACGGTCGGTCGGGGGAGATGACACACAGCGGCTCGTGGTCCGCATTACATCGGATGGGCGCGGATTACATCCAGCAAGGCCGTGTTCAATGTCGTCTGGTGCAATAGCCGACACACACTGGGAAGCTGGACAGGTGGATAATCCGGCTCTGTGTCGGCGCCGTATGTCGGCTGCTCCTGACATGGCGTTTTTCTCGTAATTCGCTGGAGGCAAGGCCAAGTGGTATGGGGTGAGAACATGGAACGTCCTTCTGAACCGCAAATGACATAATAAGGCTGGCGGAGATTCCAGAATTTTCTGACAAGGGACGCGATCATTACTTGTTAAGCAATACCGGTGTCCTAAACCGTCCAAGCTTTCCAAGGCATTTGTAAGTTCTGCTTGGTTATGCCTCGTTTATATCACCTGATAGTACATTCTTGAAAATTATACTTTTTAACTGTCAAATACAATGGTGATGATTAGTCTTTGTCTGTCATAGCTATTTTGCATGTATGTAGAAGTAAGTGATTGAGGTTTGTAATTGCTTTCTTTCACATCTCTTGTTATAATGCTTGCCTTCGTGATTTTTGTTTTGAAGAACTGTCCGCCAGCTTCGTGATTATCCGCACCCAGCAAAAATATAAACGTCGGCACACCTTACGACAAGCTCCGGCTACCTCAGTGGAAGCCTCCTTTTTACCATGAAGGTCGTGTTCACCCCTCCTCTCGGCTAGAGTGGAGAAACTACAAGGCTTATCTCTCCCTAAGCTGGCCATGAGTAATATCACCGACAATCACGAAGAGGCAAGCACCTTCGCTGGTTGCTTTGGTGTAAGCTAGCGAAATTCAGCATCACAATTGATATAAAATTGGTCTGTAATTGCAGGGCTCATAGGTATTTAATACATATTGGTGTGATACTCACATGCATACATCCGCCACATGAACTCTTCGGACCAACGCGTTTGCATGTCGTGAGGGGAGGGTTTTGCACATTGGTAACCCCTACATTATATGACTGATATATTATGGATGACAGACGCTTAAGTTTTTCCTTTTTGTTCATTTGAACACTTCTAATTGCTTGAAATGTGGATGCCTCGTCGCCGTTTGGCACACAAGCACACTTATATTTTAGATGGAAACTCATTTGTTTTTCTCGTTCTCCCACCGGCTAGTTTCAAATTGTATTTTTAAAGGTGGCAATAGTATCTTTGAAAATACTGTTAAGATGACGAAAAACATGTTTTTACGTGCGAGCGCGAAGCACTCGCTCGTCTTTCCGTGGTATATGGGAAAAATCTGAATATGAGCGGCCCGGCCCGACCCGACCCGACCCGTGGCGATGCTTTGAGAAGCTCATATCTCTGCAACCACACGTCCTATTGACAAGCTGACTTATTTGCTGAGCAGCTTATTCAACCTACCCTGTTTGAGACCGGTGCCACTCATGTGGGTCACCACCGCGCGTGGTGCGTGCCGCGTGAGGGGTGTTGAGAAGTGTTTTCTCACAACAACTCTGCAACGGCTGAGCCGATTGTGCGCAAATTTGGTGAGAGGTTTGGGACCCCTCAGCCGCCAATTTTCCACAAGTCAGGGGTGGGGTGCTTCTGCACGTTCGCACGTGCACACCTCTATTCTGCATCTCAGGAACAACTGAGCCGATTGTGTTCGAATTTGGTGCGTGGTTAGGGACCTCAAAGTCCGCCGCCTTCCCACAAGTCAGGGGTGGGGTGGCTTTGCACGTGCGCACGTGCACACCCCTCTTCTATATCTCTGGAACGGCTGAGCCGATTGTGTTCAAATTTGGTGTGTGGTTAGGGACCTCTCAGCCCCCACTTTCCCACAAGTCAAAGGTGGGTGCCTCTGCACGTGCGCACGTGCGCACCCTTTTTTGTATCTCAGAAACTACTTGCCCGATCGAGTTGAAATTCCCCATACATTTCCTTCGCTCTCGCTCGTTCATCGCCAACTCCGGCGCCTTACTGGTATTTATTGCACGGGGAGAAAGAAGTGTCCCAATAAAGTCGCATTGGATATAATTGAACATAATTGGTAATGTCGCATTCAGGGGTGTTAAAAGTTTAAGTGCTAATCCACTACATATAGCTGGCGTCCAAATATGCCCTGTTAGAAATTGCCTCGGTGTCGAAAATATCATATTTTGACCAAATGTTTTTGCTGTGTGGTCATCAATTGTGTAATAAGTAGTGCATCACTAAACATAAGTTTTAAATTATCTGCCAAGTTTCTTTTTCTACAATTGCTAGCTGCCAACCCCCGATACCACCAGCCGCCAAGCTTGGGCCGAGATCTACTAGGCCCATTTGTTTCAGATCGTCCTCATTATATGCCAAAAATGTGTCCTGAAATGTCTCTAATGTTGGGAGCCAGCTACGCGAACGGAGTCACATCCATTGCTTTAACATAGGGGGGCGCTGCCCTACCGCTAATAATTAACCAGCGGCTCCCATGAATGGCGATATTTTGGAATGCACCTCGCCTGGCCCTTGATAAGTTGTATTGGTGCATAGAGTTTTAGCCTGTAACATCTCAAGAGCTCTGATGATAATGGCATTGGTTACCATGACAACGAGCTGGCATATATGTTGTTTGCTGGCATATGTTGTTTGATCGTCGGTGTAGTGGGTAGTGCGATTTGGTACGCAGTGTTCGAGTTGTCGTGCTCATGGTATGAGTTTAAATTTCCGCTATTACTCATCCTGCAACAGTCCCGTGTTAGTGTAGTTTGTATGCTACAATGGATCTCTTCATCGATGTGGTCTCCAAAGAAAGGGAAAGGAAAATGTCAGTAATTACTCGGCAGTGTTAGCCCTTGCTCAAAAATGGTTATTTTAGAAACAGCACGGTTTTTCAGTGTGTATTGAAATTGTATTTAAGTTCCTATTCATTTTAGGGTTAACAAGGAATGTAACGAATACTGAATAGGTAAGTGTATTGATGTTTATGGCGATATATGCTCAATTGAAATCAATCAATTTGAATATGATGTTGATGTGTCTAGGCATTGCATCAAATTGATATCAAGATGATGTGTGGTGTGTGAATTCAAGCTGATGCCAGTTTTCAGACCATATGTTGTTCTGGTTACAGATAAAGGCAAGGCTGCAATAGTCTAGTTCCATTGAATTTGGTAGTAACTTTAATATTATCCAAATTGAACCTTGCTCGGTGGCCCAAACACTGTCAGCCACTTTGAGATATATTTGTTCAAGTATCCTAGTAATCGCTTTTTTTATAAGTGAATTCAGGTGCATATTTGTTTTTACATTGTTACATATCGTATGCAATTGCATTATCAAGTTGCATAATTATTTTATAAAAAAAGGTAAGGTTAGGTAAAAAAAGGTTGTTTTATAATACAAAAAGTCAAATCGGTCACGGGGCCAATTTCATTTAATACCTGTTTTGGTTGGCGCCACTTGAAGCATTTTTAACACCTTTGGTCGCATTGGATAGAATTAGTGGATTCCTATATGGATCGGGCCACAATCCGTTCATTAGCATAGTGAGGTGTCTGGCTTCTGGTTCCCTGTCCACCTTCCGCTGAGCCGAGATTATCATAGCGAGGTTGCTGGTTTCTGGTTCCCGGTCAACCTTCCGCTGAGCCGGGATTATCATAGCGATGTCTCTGGTTTCGGGTTCCCGGTCAACCTTCCGCTGAGCCGGGATTATCATAGCGATGTCTGGTTTCTGGTTCCCGGTCAACCTTCCCCCTAGCCGGGATTATCACAGCGACGTCTCTGGTTTCTGGTTCCCGGTCAACCTTCCACTGAGCCGGGATTATCATAGCGACGTTGCTGGTTTCTGGTTCCCGGTCAACCTTCCGCTGAGCCGAGATTATCATAGCGACGTCTCTGGTTTCCGGTCAACCTTCCGCTGAGCCGGGATTATCATAGCGACGTTGCTGGTTTCTGGTTCCCGGTCAACCTTCCGCTGAGCCGGGAATATCATAGCGACGTTGCTGGTTTCTGGTTCCCGGTCAACCGTCCGCTGAGCCGGGAATATCATAGCGACATCTCTGGTTTCTGGTTCCTGGTCAACCGTCCGCCGAGCCGGAGCCGGATTGAATGTGAAAATCAAGCAATATTTTAACCCTCGCCCGTCCAGCGTCCGATCAGTGCGTGACCGTGCAGGGGGGGTACACCCCCCCCCCTAGCGTTTCACTCTTAATTGGGCTAGAGCTTTGATTTAAAAACGAGCGTGTTGCTTGTCATGAGAGAAAGCTAATGATGATACCCGATGTTAAGGTCCTAGGTCATTGGGTGACCTGTGTGATCATGTTAAGTACCCAAAATTCAACAAAATTGTAAATGCGTATAAATTTAATTTAATCGAGGTGGACTCGCAAATGAGCATATAATTATGCTAAATGGGTGCCAAATTTGAAATCAGCGTCACAAAATGTCCTAGAAACTGCCAAATTCCAAAAAGGTCATGTCAGGTCATGTCAGGTAATTTAAGGTCAGTGACCTCGGTTGACCTGTGGAGGTACATGACCCCAGTGGAACATATAATTATGTAAAATGGATCCCATATTTGAAATCAGCGTCACAAAATGTCCTAGAAACTGCCAGAAGCCAAAAAAGTAATATCAGGTTATCAGAGGTCAGTGACCTCAGTTGACTTCTGAAAAGGTCAATCGAGGTCACAATCTCAAGGTAAACCACAACTGTCACCTGGAAACATCTGGGAATATGCTCATGAACAACAAACACTATGAAACTGCAAAAGTTACAAAGATCAATACTACGGACGCCAGTTGCGCCTGGCATGACCTTGAGAAACAGGTCAAAAGTCACGGGTCATGCGACCTACACCTTAACCATTTCAGAATATGTGTCACATTGTTCACAAGTAGGGTACTGAAAGTTGCATCGCAATCGGTTTATATTTACGCGAGTTATTCCCGAAAAGCCGAGTGGGGTGGTGGCATCCACCCCCCCCCCCCCCGCCCCCCTGCACTGGCGAGGGTTAAGACAAGGTGATAGTAACTTGGATCGAAAGCATTACAATCTGAATGTCTTATGTGCAACTGATCGCTTGTAACATTTTGTTTTGCATGACAAATTAAAATAAGCAACAATCACACACATCATAGTCCTTTCTATATCGAATAATTATGCCCACATGACTTGCAGCTGTGACGAGACAGTTGCACACGCTGAAATGAGTGTACTTTAACTGAACGTCGATTTAACATATAATTTCTATGTGCCGAATTGCAGTGTCATTTTTACCGAAAACTTATGCATTTGTAGGAATAGCATCATGTATGTATCTGTCTCCACTGTTTCTAGGGCATAGCAATGTTTCACAGCAGACTTAATATTTCTATGAGAAATGACAAGACGAGATCCATAGTAAAAGTGTTCTATATTTGGGTACACTTGCCACCCTTTAGAGACCGTCTGAAGGTTTTCCTGGACCTTTTGCGCAGCAGAGGGCCGTCGCCACATGTTTTACCCTTGAACTGTAACTTTCAGAATTTGAGGTGTGTGTAAGTAGGAATATCTTTTAGCAGCAAAACGACAGTTGGTTGCCTATCCTGGTTTATAGGAGGTGGGTTTATTTTTCTGGTTGATTATCTCTGATGAGTCTATTGTTCGTGTCCGAGCAGGCGCCGTTTTACCGTTGCCGTTTTACCGTTGCCGCATTCCCGGCACCAGCTGCCGGGATTGTGATGCAGTCAGACACAATACATTCGATAGGAAGAGATCTACAGATTGGTGGAGCATCTCACGGGCAAATCCTATCCGTTAGGATCAGCGCTGGAAAATAAAACCGCACAGCTTCTGCGGGTGTTTTTTTGTTTCGGACAGGAATAGTTCGTTGAAAATATAGGTATAGATGACGCGTAGTTATTAGCGGTAAAAATGTATTTTAACCACAATTATTGTCATGACGCTTGCAAAAACTACCCTAACTACCCAAAACTGCTCTTTCAAGAACTTTATTGGATAACATAATTGTGCTTAATAAATTTATGCGTTTAAGTGCGCTTTAATGCAATGGTCATTTGCCAGTGGAAAAACAAAATTAGCTGCAAATTTACGAGGGCATATTTACAAACTATCTGCATTTTCTCCACGCATGACCATAATTTGCAAGCTGTGAAAATAACAGAGCGACAATGCAGCTTCCATGGAATCAGCCCGTAAACTATTGCTATCAGAGACAGTTTCTAACAGCTTTTCCAGAAACACTGGGCAGCAGTGAATGCGTCTGAAGTATCGACGCGTCTTTTAGCAGGCGAATACACCCAAACTAAGAGTAGCGCACGGGCTTGAGACACCGTGACAGGGTCTGCAATGTGAACGTCGCGTTCATCACTCACAAGTGTGCCGGTTTCGGCTGCCTGGGCCTGGGTCATGATTCATCTGCCACCTTACGGTACTGCGATCCAGACCCAGGGAGAGATAAATCTCTCTCTGTCGCGGTGACAGGGATACGTGTTGCTCAGCTTTCCCCGCCCTGCCAGGGCACGGTTACCGTTATGCTGTGTGTCATGGGGTTTCGTGTGGTAGGCCAATCAGTTGGACATTGCTTGGCTGTGTCCGTAACTAAAGTCATGCTCCAAGTGTGTCTTTTGTCTGTGGTTTTAGTGGTAGCGGATTCCGCCTACTGTGATGCTTGTTCCGCCGTGTTTTGCCGATGTAATCCGATGTGAGAATGTGACTGCAGTGTGCTGCGAGGCTGCCTGTTCCGTGTCAGCCGTGTCCTTCCGAAAGTGTCCGTCAGCAAAACCACCTCCCGCTGTAATCTGATGTCAGAGAGCGATCGCAATGTGATGGTAATCTCCTTTCACCTACTCTCCCGCAATTGACCTTAAGTGTCACCGACATGTGTGATCGTTAGTATAACACGACTTCAGCACTTATTAACATTTCACTTGTATCGCATTCTATTGCACTTGAATTTGCTTTACCGCCCAACAGTCGTTCCAGGCGATCTTCAACATTCACCCAATCAGGATGAAAGTATTAAACAAAATCAACAATTCATCAATCTAACAGTAAAATACAAATTGGACCCAACGGTGTGTGCTGTTATTTGTTTGTTTGTTTTGTGTGTTTATTTAGCTCATAATCACCCACGGGCAATTCACAGTAACGGGTGTAGTCATGGATTAAAATAATAAATATGTACATACATACAGCACAGGCACACACAAAGATAATACATACAAGTAGACGTATTGACCAACGAGGCTCAAATCCAGAGGAGCCGCACCTTGTGTGAAAGCTGGCAAGCACATCTCTACGTAATTAAATCGTCAGCCAAGGTTTCAACTGAGGGTGCTACCGTAGTCTAAGACACCACGTCGGAAAGGAGTAGAGGACTGGAAGAAGTCAGAGGATGGGCTGTGCTGTAGGAAAAGGTTACAGTTTCGCGGAATGCAAGCTAGGATAGTGTTGATAGTGTTCTTGATAGTGTTGACCCTGCCGAACGGTTCATGGGACAGGCCAGTGTGAGGTCAGTGTGTCGTGACCGTCTACCCCGGGACGTTCAGACCGAATAGCGAGACGAGGTGGTCGCAGTCGATGCGGTGATGGAGTATGTTGTACATGAACATGATGTCAGTTTGAACCAATCGAGCCTTGATGGAACTGGTGTCGACATGCTGGAGTAGACTTGCGTAGTCCATGGGAGGGGAGGGACATTGATTTCCGAAAACTAAGCAACAAGCCTCCCCTACATGCGCCCTTATATCTCTCTTGCATTTTGTCGAGCATATTTCTGTCAAACTGCAATTTCAACGTGCCATAGCTACACTGACATTGCAGGTATCAAACATACAAATCACTCCATCTAATTTGATCAGCACTTATTTCAGGCGCTGCTTCGTGTATACTTCATAATTACGCGCTGATAACACATGCTATTACGTTCCTTGTGACATATTCACCGTTCGTTACGTGAATGTGAATATGTACGTATAATATTCAGACTGGTAAGATTTTCGTTAAAAGTTTCAGAGGGGTCATACCATGGGAAATAAACATGCATACCTCCAACAATTGTTAAACGTTATCAACGCGGAACACCGTATTTAACCCTCGCCCTACGGGAGCTTTATTCACCTTCGCCCTCGGGGGGTGGGCGACAGCCCCCCTGTTAACTTCTAAACCAAGCAACTTAGAGCTATTCAGTAAGAACCAGCATGTTGCCTGGCATGAGAGAAATCTAACAGTATGCGATTTTTAGGTTTCAGGTTAACGGATGACCTTCCAGGTCAAGTGAATGACCTCGGATTTACCACGTCCAGAACATCGATTTTGCTTTTCAGAAAACCTCAAAATGAGAAATTCATAAATGTAAATAAAAAGGCATGTCCCTAGACCAGGTTTGGCTCAAAAATACAGCAAAGTAATTATTTGTTCGTATCTTGTCAAAAAAAAGTCAAAAAATGTTATTAAAAAAATGACGTCATCAGTTTCTTACACTTAGGAAGCCATCACTCAGTCAAAAATAAAGATATTACTTTGAAACTTGGTATGAGTATTGTCCATACTCAGTTATCTGACATATATTCCGTTTTTTATATTTGTCAAAATTTTGATTTTGTGGGGATTTTTCCAACAAAATCAGTTTTTGTTTAATTTTAGGGGTCAAAAACCCAATATTTTACAAATACGAGATTGCCATTGAAAAAATGACATTTTGTATATTTGGTGAATGGCTTTTGCAATTTCCTTTAAAACTCTGTTCTCTATCATTTTTCAAATATGTATCGTTTTTCCACCAACATGACGTCATCAAAACATGATTATCTCCCAAACTAAACAACCAATTTCAATTAAATCTTTACAGAATACGTATAATTGTTGTAAACTCAGCTACCGAACATTTCAGCAAGATGCGTTGCATGTGTAAAAAGTTATGCAATAAAAACATCAGGGGGCTGTCAGCCCCCCCCCCCCCCCACCCTCCCCACCCATCCCGTAGGGCGAGGGTTAAAATATCACTGGGCATGAAAATAATATACAGAATATGTATTTTCATTCCATATATGTCTTCTCTCAGCGAAGTTATGTCAATGGTATGCCCCTTCCTGTCATTTTCCATTGGTAAGTTGATAAGCACGCCCGTCCGACTCTTCATCGCGCTGGAAACCGAGATGCGCCATGTAAAGCATTCGATTCCGAATTCTCCCGGCAAACAGGAATTGCACGATCGGATGGTAAGATCGTCAGGTCCAGTAAACAAAGTCTGTGCGGCGAGGGGAGCTCATCCCACAAACCTACCCCAATCAAGTTTGCGGATTCAAGTTATATAAGCAGGGCCAAAAGCTTCAAAAGGGGAAAAAAAAAATGAAATAGAATGTTAAAGCACTGTTAACATGAAAACATAGAACAAACTTCCAATTGATATCGATTTAAAAGATAAATTAATTTGGTATTTGCATAAATTTGCATGTCGAAGCACCCATTTTATTGTATTATTTGATGTGAGCATGTGTCCAAAAGTCCCTACAACTTTCTGAAATTAATTATGTGTATTAACCCGCGGCGCTGGGGGGGGGGTAAATTTTACCCTCCCCCTTCTCTTCCTCCAGGATTTTATAAATAACTTGAAATCTATGATAGATATCAAAGTGAAACTTTCGGTACCTTATGCTACATCAAATCTACGTCTTCTGTCATTTGTTTCGTATTTGTTAAGCAGTTTGGGGGATAATGACGTGACGATAATGACGTTTTAGTGACGTTATGTCATGCCATTTTGGTGAAAAAACGTTAAATGTTTGTAAAATCGTACACAATATAGTTGTAATGAAATTCGCAACTACAAAATGTTAAAAGAAAGGAAATCACATTTTCCTCCAAATAGATACCTCAGATTTTCGAACTTTTGGGTTTTTGACCCAAAAAAACTGTTAAAAAACTGTTATTTTCGGACGAATATCCACAGAAGTATTTTTATTTAAAGATATTAAAAAAAACAAGAAGATTTATTAGACAACCAAGTGTAAACGATACCCAAACCAAATTTCATAGCAATATCTTTATTTTGACTGACTTATGGCTCCCTAAGTATAAGTAACTCATGACGTAATTTTTTGAAGTTACGTTTTGGGTTTTTAAAGATCAGATACAGACCAAGCAAGGCCACCGCTGTATTTCTGAGACTAAGCTGGTCTAGAAACATGCCTTTTATATTTAGTTTAATCAATTTCAAATTGCGTCCTTTTTGTGACCTGACCTTGACCTGAGGGCCATTACATGGGGGCAGGTTGTAAAAATGGCTGCTACTATGGAATTATACGTGTACAATAACCCATACAGCATGTGTCGAATGACTTTCGTAGACCTGTGACCTTGTGTGACCTGACCTTGACCTTGACCTTCGCTTACAATTTAACTTCTGCTTATGCGGGAGATGCATTATACATTTCAGAGCACTTAATCAGACAATGGTCGCAATCTAAGGCTTTGGATGGAAAGTATGACTCAAAAACCCAAATACCTCAATTTTGACATTTGACCTGACCGTGACCTGACATGTGACCATATTTTAATAATTTCAGGTATGCGTTAGATTATTATCAATGATAGCTTTCGATCGCCGCCTTGCACGTCTCGCTGCGGTCATTGGTTCGGAAAATACGAAGGGGTAAAATTTACACCTCCCCAGCGCCGCGCGTTCGGTTGGAGACCCCAGCGCCGCGGAGGTTAACCTTACATCGGAGCTGATGTTATGAAAGGTAGTTGATCTGCCGCGTATGTTAATGATTGCACCTTTCTACATGGCGCCTGTGCCGTGTCACTTAATTTGAACAATTTGGCTTCAAGGGCAGGTAAACTGAGGCTCTTCACTGAGGTCATTATATCAAGTTCATCGGAGCCCATCATTGATTTACACGTGTTGTGTCAAAAATGTAAGAAAATCGTTCCAGCAGAGGCGGTTCCAGGCTCTTGTTTTTGGGAGGGTGTTACGAATGCGGTTGTGTGGTGCATACTTCCTTCGTAATTTGCGGTGCAATACATGCGTCAGAAGCATTTTTACTACAATATACATCATACATACTGGATTGTACATATTTTTGGGTAGAGGCGCACTCAGGTACACACAAACAATGGGAAGCAATACCCTCCCTTAAATTAGGTCCACTTTAATATTAGTAATATGATAAACCAGTAAGGCGCCGTAGTTGGCGATGAACGAGCGAGCGCGAAGGAAATGTATGGGGAATTTCAACCCGATTGGGCGAGTAGTTTCTGAGATACAAAAAAGGTGCGCACTTGCGCACGTGCAGAGGTACCCACCTTTGACTTGTGATACAGTGGGGCTGAGAGGTCCCTAAACACACACCAAATTTGAACACAATCGGTTCAGTCGTTCCTGAGATATAGAATAGGGGTGTACACGTGCGCACGTGCAAAGCCAAACCACCCCTGACTTGTGGAAAGGCGGCGGCTGAGAGGTCCCTAACCACGCACAAAATTCGAACACAATCGGCTCAGTCGTTCCTGAGATACAGAATAGGGGTGTAGACGTGCGCACGTGTCAGCGCAGTGTCACCAGCTGCGAGGCATACGTGCTCTTCTTCGAGCAAGCCGGCACTTCCCACATCGAGGCAGTCTTCCCATCGGACACAGTCTAGTCGGCCTGGATCCTCTGGGAGGGGTCGCCACCGGACTGCTGTTTGCGCCGGCCCGAGGGCTGTAGTGTATTGTCATCCATTAATGTGTACACAAATCGCTTGTCGGATTGTCATTGTTGCTTTATATAATATATTTCAGTTTTTTTATGGTAAATATATCTTTGCTGTTATTGGAATGCCACCCAGTGATAAGCACAACTGTGTATGTCAGTGCCATTCCGTTGAATTATTTGTTCATTTGATGTAGGACTTGCCACTGGATTAAACCATCCTTTTTCACGACAACACTAAACCAAACTTGAATCTTCCTGCTCACTGTTCATGAACTGTTGACACAAATTTTAGATGACACATTTCCGAGTTCATGCTTTACAACAAAAAAATGGCACAGTATTGGATGAAAATACTTGTTCCCGCACAGCTCAAGCTGGACTAGCGCTCAGCCGAACATGGCTGAGAATGATTGTTTATTTAAATGATAACTGCTAAGTTGATGTCTTATAATTAACAAGTGGGCGCGAAGCGCCCGTGAGGTTTCTTGTCAACTTACTAGACAAATTTACATTTGACCCGGCCCGACCCGGCCCGACCCGGCCCGACCCGGCCATACAGACGCTTTTCGGAAGCTAATAACTTTGCAACCACTGCTCCGATTGATATTGGGTTTTCACCATGGGATAGGTCCATCAAATAAATTTTCGTTTCTTGGTATAGTGCATTCTGATAGAGGTGGTACCACAGCGCGTGGCAGTTGGCACACGCGAACGTCGAAATGAACAAAAACCTTGCAAAAATAATTATTGATAAAAAAAGGCTGTATTATTATAAGCATTCATTTATATCGCTGAAGCATGCAGTGCTCAGGACGTACTCCCTTTGGGCGGATTTGAGAAAGTGAGATCATGAACAATTTAATACCAGTAAGGCGCCGTAGGTTGGCGATGAACGAGCGGAGCGCGAAATAAATGTATGGTGAATTTCAACCCGATTTTGAAAGTAGTTCCTGAAATACAAAAAAGAGTGCGCACGTGCTCACGTGCAGAGGCATCCCACCATGACTTGTGGGTAGGGCGGTGGCGGAGGGGTCCCTTAAACACACACCAAATTTGAACACAATCGACTCAGCCATTCCTGAGATATATAGAATAGGGGTGAGAACGTGCGCAGGTGCAGAACCACTTCCACCCTGGACTTGTGGAAAAGGCAACGGCTGAGAGGTCCCTGACTTGTGAAAATTGGCGGATGAGGGATCCCTAACCACACACCAAATTTGCTCACAATCGGCTCAGCCGTTGCAGAGTTTTGCGAGAACACACTTTTTAACACCCCTCACGCGGCACGCGCCACGCGCAGTAGTAGCTCACCCACATGAGTCAGGCCTGGTCTCAAACAGGGTAGCTTGAATGGGGCTGCTCAGCAAAGAAGTCAGCTTGTCAATCGGACGTGTGGTGTGGCAGAGATATGAGCTTCTCAAAAGCGTCGCCGCGGGTCGGACCGGGCCGGGCCGGGCCGCTCATATTCAGATTTTTCCAATATACCACGAAAAGACGAGCGAGCGCTTCGGCGATCGCTCGTAACCAGTAAAACACCTTTTTGGGCGATGACCGAGCGAGCGCGCTCTGTAAAGCTAAAACAGGTTTTGAAATATGAAACGTTAAGGGATCACACGTGGTAGTAACACATAGTCATTTTAGTCATCCATAAAAATTGCCAGGCCACAAAAATTGCCATAAAATGCATGCCAACCTAAAAATTAAGTTGTATTAAATTGTGGCATGATCTTCTTTCTCAAATCCACCAAAAGGGAGTACGCCCTGAGCGCTGCATGCTTCAGCGTATAAATCAATGTCTTATATTAATACAACCATTTTTGATCAAGAATAATTTTCGCAAGCATATTTGTTCATTTCGACGTTCGCGTGTGCCAACTGAACAAGTGCTATGGTACCACGTCTATCAGAACGCACCATCAGAACAACAAAATTGATTTGATGGACCTATCAAATGGTGAAAACCCAATCTCAATCGGTAGCCGTGGTTGCAAGGATATTAGCTTGCGAAAAGCGTCTGTACGGCCGGGTCCGGCCGGGTCAAGCCGGGTTGGGCCGGGTCAAATGTAAATTTGTCCTAGTAAGTTGACGAGAAACCTCACGGGCGCTTCGCGCCAGCTTCGGTAACAACATAATTTGTATGTTGGCATGCATTGAGGCCTGGCAATTTTTCCGGAGGCTAAAATGACTGTGTTACTACCACGTGTGCTCCCTTACCGTTTCATGTTTCAAACTGTTTTAGCTTTACAGAGCTCGCTCGCTCGGTCATCGCCCAAAAAGGCGTTTTACTGGTTTTAACTTCTGCAGAATGGGGCAACATTTGTGTTAGGACGATTTGAAGAGCATAAGCAAAACAAACCACCCTTTAACTCTAATTTGTAACAGGCTCCTGGCTACCCCTATTTGTAACGGGGGGCGGATTCCGCCCCCCCCCCCCCCCCCCCCCCCCGAGATCTCGAGATCTACCCGTCCCGATTTGCACAAATGAAACGCTGTTTGGTTCCACTCAATACGATCTACATTTCTAAAAAATCAAAACAAAATCTACATTTTGAATAGGGGGCAACAGGGGGGCAAAAATTACACATTTTAGTGGTATATGTGATCCAACACAGCTGTCATGTTCATCAACTGATTTTAACACAACCAATGGGAATCGATAGAGATTGAATTGGTGATTGATATATGGCGATCACTTTTTAAAAAATCAAAATAATAGGCGTGTGCAGGTCACTCAATATGGGGGGTGATGTAAATGCGGAATAAAAGTATTGTTTATGTTGTTTTTTTTGCTAAATGAAATGGTATGTTATTATGACATTAGACAGAACAGTTATAAATCATATGTTTCACCATACCATGTACCAGGTTAATGAAAAAGTGAGGTCAAAGAGGGAAAAAATATTAACCGCAGGCATGTTGCTACCCAAGCACTATAAATAAGTTACTGATCGTAGATAGTTCCTTTTTGTTTATTGTACTTAAATCATAGGCACATCCAGGATCCAAACTGGTGGAGGCGAAAAGACCTTTTGATAAGTATATTATCCGCTATTATGATACTAACTAGTCAACAGTGACTATTTCACTTACAACTTTAATTCACATTGGTTACCCCCCTTTTTACCCTACCTGGACTCGCCTATTATCTCATAATCATTCGTAGAGTGCCCTGTGGTGCGTGTTTCATCTAAAAACTGCAGTATGTTATGTAATTGTAGGCCCATCCTTCTTAGTTTCCTTGCGATAATATGACCCCCTTTCTTCCATTCCTGAGCGCGCCTCTGCAAAAACATGATTTTATTCCCTCTCCTGGCCTCAAATGTGCATATATGATTATAAGTTAACCGTCTATTGCGCCGTAATCGCTGCATATCGTCATCACCAGGCCAGTCCCCCCTCCCCCCTTTTAATGTGCCTGAACACGCCCCTGCAACCTCTATATGTAATAAATGAGAAAAATAAATGAAAGGAGAAGCTATCTTTTACATCTTGATAGCTATAAATGCTCCTTACATCGCTCTATTGGCTTCCCGCCAAGCATTGAATACCTCCTGGAACCCCCCCCCCCCCCTCCCTTTCAAGCCCCTCAAACTGCCTCTGCCATGCAATTTGTATGATATTTCATTAACATCAACTAATTTTAACTTGCTGCAATCACTGTAAACCACTGTAACTCCTTCATACTTGAGGCAGTTAGGAAGAAACCGTTGAAGATCGCATTTCCGTATTATCGCCAAATATCGCCGCCGAACCCACCCAAAAACCGTTGCACGGAACCGCCTCTCTTCAGGTTAAGAACTTAAAATTTTGACTCCAAATGCGGATTTCAATTCTAGTAAAAGTCCAAAATGTCATGGGCCTGCTCCTAGCTGTTCTGGATATATCTGCGAAAAACATGATTGGGCGGAATCCGCCCCCCCCCCCTGTTACAAATAGGTTTAAACCATAACAATAAGAGATGGAAGGAATTCAAAACCTGTACAATTTTCAATTTCAATTCAATTACAATTCAAAAACAATGAACCAACTAGGCTAACCAAAAAATCAAAAAAGCCAGAGCAACAATGTGTTGCTGTGGAATTGAAACTGCTGATTACAATTTGTTTAAGCTCTGACCTGAGCTTGCACGCATTACTTCAACATTCTCAGCCCAGGCCTATCCAGAGCCGGTGATTTCCTTAAAGTTGAGGCCCGGCCCCAGGCCCGGACCAGGCCTCGGCCCATGTCCCATGGGGCCAGCCCGGCCCGCGACAAACTCTGACTTTTCACGCACGCACGTCATCATAGGTAAAAGTATAAGGATCAGAACGTCAATATAACTAAAACATTGTATAAATCAGGAGACATTACAACATTGACTGTAATGTCTCCCCACTGTGGCCAAACCCATCCATATTCCTGATTCCCGCTCTGGCATAAGAACAGTCTATCCCATTCCATAGGAAATATTAGTTATTATGGTACTTCTGAATAATTTATGGTATCTCTAGAGTTATCCAATATTGGTAGGTAGTTTCCTAGGTAATATAAATTGTATTATTATAATAATAATAATAATAATAATAATAATAATAATAATAATAATAATAATTATTATTATTATTATTATTATTATTATTATTATTATTATTATTATTATTATTATTATTATTATTATTATTATTATTATTATTATTATTATTATTATTATTATTATTATTATTATTATTATTATTATTATTATTATTATTATTATTATTATTATTATTATTATTATTATTATTATTATTATTATTATTATTATTATTATTATTATTATTATTATTATTATTATTATTATTATTATTATTATTATTATTTTGGATGCAAGATGATAACGCCATAGGTATAATCGCGTGTATGATTCTGAGCGTTCAATCGCAAGCAGGTATGCACCTACCTGATTACAAGGTATACCTGCTTAAAATAATACTAGATTTGCCATGGTATCAGTTTTTACATGACCACAACAGCACTTTCTCAACTTTTATCCAGTTTTATGTAAGATCTCTCATAAGATTTGTTGTGTTGTGTGTAACATAGCTGGTCTCTGTTAGTCAAATTTTTGGTGTGTTATCTCTGGAAAGTCAAGATGTTTAAACATTTCTGGAACATGTCTATATTACTATTTGATAAGCGTCTGTCTATCTGTCTGTCTCTTCCGGCACGCTC
Source organism: Chirona hameri (assembly GCA_036785665.1). Taxonomy (NCBI): domain Eukaryota; kingdom Metazoa; phylum Arthropoda; class Thecostraca; order Balanomorpha; family Balanidae; genus Chirona; species Chirona hameri. Next base: position 12,341 of record JAXIVJ010012216.1, on the reverse strand, counting down.
AATTTATTCAGTTTAACCCTATTTGTAACAGGGGGAGGCCGGATTCCGCCCCCCCCCCCCTCATGTTTTTCGCAGATATCTCCAGAACGGAAGAGAGCAGGCCCTTGAAATTTTGGTACTTTTCATAGAATTGAATACCGCATTTGGAAGTCAAAATTTTGAGTTATTAACCTGAACAGAGGCGGTTCCAGGGTACAGTTTTGGAGTGGGTTCGGAGGCGATATTTGGCGATAATACGGAAAAATGCGATCTTCACGGTTTCTTCCTAACTGCCTCAAGCATGAAGGAGTTACATCGGTTCACGGTGATTGCAACAAGTGAAAATTAGTTGATGTTAATGAAATATCATAAAAAAAATCCATGGCAGAGGCAGTTTCAGGGGCTTGAAAAGGGGGGATTTCCAGGAAGTATTCAATGCTTGGCGGGAAGCAAATAGAGCAATGTAAGGGGCATTTATAGTTATCAAGATGTAAAAGATAGCTTCTGCTTCCATTATTTGCATAATTTATTACGTATAGAGTCTTCAGGGGCGTGTTCAGGCACATGAAAAGGGGGTGACGTGCTTGGTGATGACGATATGCCAGCGATAACGGCGCAATAGACGGTTAGCTTATAATGATATATGCACATATGAGGCCAGAAAAGGGAATAAAGTCATTTTTTGCAGAGATGCGCTCAGGAATGGAAGAAAGGGGGTCATATTATTGCAAGGAAACTAAGAGGCATGGGCGTACAATGACATAACATACTGTAGGTTTCGGATGAAACACGCACCACAGGCTACTCTACGAACGATTATAAGATAATAGGCGAGTCCAGGTAGGGTAAAAGGGGGGTAAGCAATGTTAATTGAAGTTGTAAGTGAAATAGTCACTGTTGATTAGTTAGTATCATAATAGTGGATAATATACTTGTCAAAAGGTATTGAGCCGCCCCAGTTTGGATCCTGGATACGCCTATGATGAGAGTAAAACATTGCAAAAAGGAACTATCTACGATCAGTAACATATTTATAGTGCTGGGTAGCAACTTGTCTGCGGTTAATATTTTTCCCAATTTTACCCCCCTTTTCACTAACTCTGGTACCTCCTATGGCAAAAAATATGATTTGTAACTGTTTTGTCTAATGTTACAATCACATTCCATTTCATTTATTTCATATACAAAATCTAAAAAATGGTTTTATTACGCATTTACTTCACCCCCCATATTGAGTGGCCCTGCACACGCCTATGATTTTTGAATTTCAAACGCCACTGTCAATATATCAATTTCCAATTCAATATCTATCGATTCGTATTAGTTGTGTTAAAATCGGTCGATAAACATGAAAGCTATGTTGGATCAAAAATACCACTAAAATTTGTGGTTTTTGCCCCCCTGTGCCCCCCTATCAAAAATTTAGATTTTTTTTTTATTTTATAGAAATGTAGATCGTGTTGAGGGGAACCAAAAACCATTTCATTTTTGAAATAGAAAACAAAATTGAGAATAGAAATAGATCTCGAGATCTCGGGGGGGGGGGCGCGGAATCCGCCCCCCCCCCCCTCGTTACAAATAGGGGTAGCCAGGACCCTGTTACAAATAGGGTTAAAAAGTCCCAGTTAATTCACGTGCTGAATTGGTGCGGATACACTCCATCCCGGAGATGCCAGCTAGCTATGCAGAGGACATATGTGGGAGATGAGATAAGTCACCGACGCACCGGAGTTGGTGTGGGCGGTGATCCCTTGACGGGTAATAGGTAATTATGTCCTATTCGGTTTTAAGTTCCAGTCCAGTTTAATTGACGTGCTGAATTGGGTGCGGATACCTCCATCCCGGAGATGCCAGCTAATCTTTCAGTGGGAGCGGACGGGTTAGCACTAGTAAATTACTACTTCTGACAGCATCTTGAATACCTGACACATCTAACATAGGATTCTAACAACAAGTTTCAGGATCCCATATTGATGTTGTCGCGTAATGTGACAGATTTTGTGCTCTGAAAGTCAGTTGGTGACAGCCTAGACATTTGTTGCAACTCTGCCCCAGTCAATGCAGGGTTAATGGATTACTGGGAGATTGGGATATATGATTTTTTATATTGAAATGAATGGACTAAATTTGCCTTATTTCTAGCAGTGTTCGCCACGGGCCCACCAACCGCCAGCCCAGCCCGGCCCAGGCCCATGAACACCAAGCCCAGGCCCGGACCAGCCCAGTCAAATTCATAATATTAAGGCCCAGGCCCAGTCCGGCCAGTTTAGATTAAGCATATAATTATTTTCACAAAATTTGCAATCATTATCCTAACATATTTGCTTGTATAATATAAATGTGAAACAATGTACCAACTTTG
>JAXIVJ010012216.1:0-2500 GCA_036785665.1 Chirona hameri | reverse complement strand
CAAATTGAGTTTCCCCCGCTGTCTTTATATCACAATTTAAAAAAAAACAGAGCGAGCGAACGCCAGAATAATAATTGATGCGTCTTCGTGATTATTTAACATTGTGGACATTACGGTATGTGAAATGAATAGATGAAGAATCCTTCCGATGTTGTCAGACCAGGCCGACATAAATGTCGCATATGCAGAATTGGCCGGAAGCGACACAGCTCTCGGGAGCCCAGAGCTGATAGGTGACGACTGAGGAGTCAGAGTTGTGGAACAGTTTTACCTGTTTTATTATTCTACCCGTGTGGTTAGTTGAGCCAGCCTCAACTTCCTCGACCGTGATTGCTCAACTTGCCCCGGCAACAAGGCGTGTTTATTTTCGCCGCGTGGCGTCATTCATGCCACGAGAAACACGAAGTCGCCCTGCGTGTTTTGAGTCCAAAGATCAATCCCACCGCCAGGACAATATAAAACAATCATACTTTGTTACGGAGGAGAACGTGGAGAAATCTTTTAAAAATTGCCATTTTTTTAGTCTTCCACGTTTTTCACGACGCCGACAGTGCAAAGGTTATTTGCAACAACAAAAAGCTCAAATAATTAAATCACCTTGCTACTGTCGTATTTGTCTCACTTTCGGAATCAGAGCATCAACTAAACCGGTATATGTCTAGGGTCCTAATTGAAAGATAATAACGAATGACAAGTGAAGCATGCTGATGTCAAATCAATCTGATAAGCTAGGCAATAGTGAAAGTTGTTGTTTTTATCTTAGAAAAGAAAGATCAAGGAAATAAAAAAGAATGTAAAGAAAAAGAAAGAGTCTTAGAAAATACATGTGTGCCTGTATCCGAACAACTGCAAGGTTCCGACGTTCCTGATGCGTTCACCGTAGCGCAGCATCGAGGAGTTGTCAGTGATTGAAGGGGTGTGGGCGTTCCTCTTCTGGACATTGTGGCGGCTCCAGCCAGCCAATGATGTGGCTGCAACCAGCAGAGTCACGTCACAGTAGAGCGGCACAGCAGGCCCGGCACAGTACAGCACAGCACAGTACAGCAGGCCTGGCACTGCTTCGGCAGTCGCTCCGCGCCGCAGCAGCAGCAGCAGCAGCAGCAGCAGCAGCAGCAGCAGCAGCAGCAGCAGCAGCAGCAGCAGCAGCAGCAGCAGCAGCAGCAGCAGCAGCAGCAGCAGCAGCAGCAGCAGCAGCAGCAGCCAGCCAGCCAGCCAGCCAGCCAGCCAGCCAGCCAGCCAGCCAGCCAGCCAGCCAGCCAGCCAGCCAGCCAGCCAGCCAGCCAGCCAGCCAGCCAGCCAGCCAGCCAGCCAGCCAGCCAGCCAGCCAGCCAGCCAGCCAGCCAGCCAGCCAGCCAGCCAGCCAGCCAGCCAGCCAGCCAGCCAGCCAGCCAGCCAGCCAGCCAGCCAGCCAGCCAGCCAGCCAGCCAGCCAGCCAGCCAGCCAGCCAGCCAGCCAGCCAGCCAGCCAGCCAGCCAGCCAGCCAGCCAGCCAGCCAGCCAGCCAGCCAGCCAGCCAGCCAGCCAGCCAGCCAGCCAGCCAGCCAGCCAGCCAGCCAGCCAGCCAGCCAGCCAGCCAGCCAGCCAGCCAGCCAGCCAGCCAGCCAGCCAGCCAGCCAGCCAGCCAGCCAGCCAGCCAGCCAGCCAGCCAGCCAGCCAGCCAGCCAGCCAGCCAGCCAGCCAGCCAGCCAGCCAGCCAGCCAGCCAGCCAGCCAGCCAGCCAGCCAGCCAGCCAGCCAGCCAGCCAGCCAGCCAGCCAGCCAGCCAGCCAGCCAGCCAGCCAGCCAGCCAGCCAGCCAGCCAGCCAGCCAGCCAGCCAGCCAGCCAGCCAGCCAGCCAGCCAGCCAGCCAGCCAGCCAGCCAGCCAGCCAGCCAGCCAGCCAGCCAGCCAGCCAGCCAGCCAGCCAGCCAGCCAGCCAGCCAGCCAGCCAGCCAGCCAGCCAGCCAGCCAGCCAGCCAGCCAGCCAGCCAGCCAGCCAGCCAGCCAGCCAGCCAGCCAGCCAGCCAGCCAGCCAGCCAGCCAGCCAGCCAGCCAGCCAGCCAGCCAGCCAGCCAGCCAGCCAGCCAGCCAGCCAGCCAGCCAGCCAGCCAGCCAGCCAGCCAGCCAGCCAGCCAGCCAGCCAGCCAGCCAGCCGCGACAGAGGGATCATTACGATCGACGGCAGGAGGTCCGACCGTGCCCCCTCCCCCTCCCCGCCGCCGCCGCCGCTGCAGCGACAGACTGTCAGCCGACCAGCGCAGCGAACAACTCACAACGCACTCTCCCACCACGAACAACGCCAGACAATACGCAATAAACGACAATAAACGCAAAACCTAAACAACAATTTAATAAGGTATTTCTGAAAATATTGCATAATTGCAGCCAGAATGTGCAAAACGTTTTTTTTTGTATTCACGTATGCAAATAATATTTGTATTTATGTTTATGGTAAGGAAACAAGCAAGTGGTAGAACAAACTGCCTATAACATTTAACTCTTCACTCACGTCTAAGGCACATAG
>JAXIVJ010012215.1:30000-41066 GCA_036785665.1 Chirona hameri | reverse complement strand
CCCATTCTTCGCGAGCCCCCTTCAGGCGTCTAGCCACTCGCGTCCTACGCCTTCCGAGCTCCCGGCCCCCTGCGCAAAGTAGATTGGGGACGCGCTCAGTTTACATCTGCTCTGCCCAGTACTGGACCCGTTATACCGGGTCGCTAGACATAGAGGGGAAGGTGGAAGGCGTTCATGCGGCGTATGGTTTTTCAGCCGTGTGTTTTTCCACGACTGCCTTTCCATAGCGAATGGATTGTGTTGTGACTGTGTGCCTGGATATCTACCGCCCCAGCCTACTCGAACCTCTAATGGCACTGTAGGCGAAATCGGAGTGTGACTCCAGTTGAGCCGTGACATGCCATCGTGACGTAGCCAGGAGTTTGTATTTTCTTTTTTTCTTGTTCTTTTCTTTTTTTTTTTTTTTTTTTTCTTCTTTTTTTTTTCACCCTATAATGGCCGTGATCCGTGTGTTAGCGTGCGGCTCGCATGTCCCGAGTGGTGACAACGGACTCTCCAGCGGAAACCCGGTTCCACCATCATCTGGAACGACTACACCATGACGTCTCCCGTCACCGTCCTGTACGGTCACGTCCAGCTCGCCGTGACGCCCCGGCCCCGCCGCCAGCGGCCCGGCCCCGGCGGCCGCTGGCGCACGTGACCTTGTACCTGTCGCATGCCCGAGCGCCCGAGGGACAGGCACCCGTTCGCCGCGGCAGGAGCGCGCCGCGGGCGCGCCGCCGGGGGTTGCAGAGGAGGCCCAGGGCTGGCGTGGCCGCGGCGGCCGACGACGTGACGTAGCCTACAAGCTGACTATCCCTCAATGTTCAGTCACTCCCTGCCACAAGATTCTCCCGCCTTCGGCACGAGCTATATCTGATACGGGAGCAGACAATCATCATGCTCTCGGAGACCTGGCTGAAAGCCGCGCGTGCACCAACCGTTTCGTCACTTCCGGGATACCAGCTGATTCAGAACCGAGCCGAGCGGACGGCCGCGGCTTTGGGGGCGTGGCGGATCCTAGCCCGCGATGGCTTTCAGCTTAAAAACCATTACCCAAGCCAGAGCCCACAATCCAGCCACCAAACCTGGAGACTGCTTGGGGCCTGCTGTGGAGCGTTGGACGCGACAGAGGCATTGCATTTGTGCCATGTTAACCGTCCCACCCTCACCGGCCGCTGACAGCTGACCTCGAGCAGCTAGGAATCTGGGAATTCAAGCGGGGTCCATGTACGGAGCACCGGCGGTCTCTGGTCTTGGCTGGGCGTCCTTATTTTGACCTCAGGGTGACCACTGGAGAACGCGCCCGGCGGTCACCTCCCCAGGCGCTGCTCCAGAGGTATCCGCTGTCCCAAAGACCATCAGTGATGCGAACGTTTCCCGGCTCCGGGTCAGGTACTCGACGTCATTCATCACCCAATCTCTGCCGACATGGGGTTACGGGCAGGTGTGCGCCGGTGTGATTTTCAGCGACCACCATTTCACCCGTGCCCTGTTGCGCATTCGAGTAACTGCCGCCCGACCCCCGTTGTTGGTGCGGAACTCCTGTGGTTGGAAAACCATCGATATGACGTGCTCTGGGCCCCAGCCTCGTAGCGTTGACTGGTCCAGTTTTCGTTACTGACAATGTGCAGCGGCAGAGTGTACTTTTTTAACGACCAACTCACCGCGTGCTGGACGAGCGGGCCCCGGTCCGAGGGGGTTCGCATTCGGAGCCCCCACCCACCACAATGTCACAGAGGGACCCGGAGCGAATCATGGCGGAGCGGTCGCGCCCGCCCTACGGCGGGGAGGACCGCCGCTGCGTACAGGGAGCTGAACCGCAGACCCCGCTCGGCTTATACTGCGCGACTCACGTGACAAAGCATTAGACAGCGCATAATTGAGGCCGGGCCCTGGCTTCATGTACCGCTGTGTGCGGCCTAGCATCGCCCAGCAAGAGGGCGGACAGAAACCTATCTCACATCATCTCACATGTAAGCTATCTCACATGTCGTTTTATGCATTGTAGACAACCAGTCTAGTCACCGGGCCATAGTACTCAGATTTCGTGGAAGGTTGCAATTGTTCAGACCATATACAAGTCGTCGGCTGATCCATCAGAGGACCCTATCTAACTTTAGAACCTATCTTCACTCGTTCCTTGTTTGGCCAAGATCGTAGAGCGAATTGTTTCATAAGCAACTGTATGTCTACTATTGAATTCAAACATTTGTTCTCCTGCACGCAACATGGCTTTCGACAGCTATAACACTCCACTGAGCAGCTCTTATAGATGTCACAGACAAAGTACCTTCATGGTATGGACCACGGCGAAATATCAACTTCTTGTACTGTTAGATTTAGTAAATGCTTTGATGTTAGTGAGCCATTACGAAAACTGATTTCAAAAACTAGGAACTGTATGGCGTTGATCAGCACACCTGGTCGCGACCTGACCTGACAAACCACTATCTAAACATGTGCATAATTTTGCTACTCGTCCGATGGTCGCCAGCGCTTGTCCGGGGCGGTTTAAAACCCTATTCGGGGTGTATCAGGGCACATACACTGGGGCCCCTGTTGTACAGCTTCTTCTCCAACGAACCTTAAGCCTGCATGTTGGTGATTATATGTTAACATCACACAGTACTGCCGATTGAACACACAAAATTCCATGTTACCTCGGACACAAAACGTGACATTGTACCTGTATCTCATTCGACTACCTGGAATCGGCCTCTGTGCGCTTTGATCCCAGTGTTACACCCAGAATAAAATGATAAGTCAACTCTAGCAAGACTCAACTGATCGTTTTAGGCACCCAGTCAAATGCTCAGGACACTACAATAACTTCATCAATGTAAATGGTGTGACCGTTAGAGGAGGCTCAACGAGTTAAGGAACTGTAGGGATAGTGATGGACCGGCACTTATCTTTTGAACCCATGTCAACCAACTGGTAGCGAAGTGCACTGGTCTGTTGATCGACTGAGCCATGCGAGGCATTGCCCTCCCCCATGATGTTACTGCCGGCGCTCGTGAACGGACTATGTGATCTCACTGATTCGCTACTGTAATCGCTGTCTATACGGGAAACTCTAGCTGCACAATCAAGTGACAGCGTTATACAGAGACTACTCAACTTCTGTGCGATGAGTGCGTTTCAAGGGCTGGGCGCAGGCGCAGACCCCACGTTGCGGTGATGTACTGGGACGAGCTGAACTGGTTACCTGCCCAGGACCTTCTTGATGTAACCGTACATTATGCTTGCTCAAAGTGATCATTGACCCAGGGACAACCAAAATGACCTTGTGAGCCCCATTCCATACCGTGCGGAAGTTGTGAGACAGAGATCGACCAGAAACAGGATGAACCTCCTATTGTCGTACCACGGATCAAGGACCGAGGTCCCGGGAGGCGGAGGTTTGCTTATTCGAGCCGCCCGAGCAATAACGCCCTACCGCCAGACAATTAGGGGAGACCCGTATTTCGGTGATTTTCAGAAAGAAGGTCAAGAAACAGCAGGGTAAGGGGGCGGTGTCTTGGTGATAGTACAGGTGTGTGTATGTGTGTATGTAAATGTTATCGTAATGTGTATGAAGATTAGGGTATTTTATCCATGCCATTGACGCGAGCACATGAAAGCAGCGTCTGTACCTGGGATGGGCCTTAAAATTATATATCAGTAGGAGGGTGCTCTGCCATCGATGTGCACTGTCTTCTGAAAACTGTGACCCAACGTCGCCCACGCTGCCGTGGTTGGAGTGGTAACCACCGAGCTGTGCAGTGTAATGTCGTGAGGCGCTCAACCGGCCTACCGGGAATGGCACAGGTACGGTACGGAGACCGCCCTTATCGAGTATCGGCGGCTCCGAAACCCGGGTTAGAAGTGGCTGTAGCCCAAGGCGAAACGCGACTTTCTGTGCGCGCGCATGCTGTCTGATCGTGCGAGTTTCTGGGCGCGAGGATCCGTGAGGTTCGCCTTACGACTCCCACGATGAGGAGGAAGGTGGCGGCGCCGAGGAATTGCCGATGGGACCCGAGCTGACGACTTCAAATCGCCCATTTCGCCTCAGTCGGGCTTTTAAGATAGCTGCCGAGTCTGGCAGCCGAGGCTGCCACAGCGTGACAACCATCTCCCTCCGAGGACCCACCGTGAGTCACCACAGCCCGGCTTAGTTCTTACAACCGGGTGACCTTACCATGCTTTCTAGAAGCCTTGAAAGAACTGTCACCTCTCTAGGGCTGTTGGGACTCGATGGTGTGCGCCTACTTGCATTGAAATAACTGTTTCGCTGTCTTAGGGCCCACTTGCTTCATCTCCGTCAACACTTCTGTCATCACTGGCGTTCTTCCCAAGTGACTGGAAAATTTGCATCAGTTCTCCTCTTCATAAGTCTGGGCCTCGCGATGCTCCTAGCAATTTTAGGCCGGATATCGATTTTAGCAGTGTTTCAAATTAATGCGAGGAAGGAGTTGTATGCACTCAGTTGTGCGCGCATCTCGTTTCCTCCCACAGCTGTTGGCCCCTTCACAATACGCGTACAGGCCGTACCACTCGTCGGGAGGAGAGCCGTCGGCGACGCTGTGGAATGGATGACGCGCCGGATCGACGCAGGGGACCATGGTCGTCGCCGTCAACCTCCGTCAGACACTAAGTAGGAGCCTTTGACATGGTTTGACCACGGTTGTCCTCCCGTGACCAAGCTACAGTGTACGGCATCGATCCCCCGATGGTTCCAGAGTTACCTCGTTGGACGGCTGCAGGTGCTGAGAGGCGGATCACTATCCCTTCCTTTATCCCACGGCGTCCCCTCAGGTGTCCCTCGTGGGGCTCCATTCATCTTCAGCATCTTCGCGAACGACATTGCATCGTATCATTTCCTCACGGGCGTTCTGGGTTCCTTCGCAACGACAAACCGACACCCAGCTCTCTCGACTCCGCCCTCCCAGCACACCTATGATCCCTACTAAAATCTCCGCCAGGAGGTACACCATCATTGCGGTTCCCAATCCTACTTCACTGCCAATCTCCTTAAAGATGAACCCACCAAGACCACACTCCTCCTTGTCGGGGCAAGTAATGTGGTACTCCTCAACCCTTAAAAAGACTCCATTCACTTTCAGCTCACACATATCAAACCACACCACTAAATCCCATGCCGTCCGTGAAGGATGCTAGGGGACACCCTGGATCCTGTAACTTGTCCCTTGGGAGGAGGCACAATCCAATTTAGTCAAAAAGTGCAACGTCCATCCTGTTCTGTCTGTATAAAATTCGTCCACCACCTCACACCCGAGACCCGCAACTCCTAATCCAGACACACGTGTTCCCCCCGCATACTGTACTGCTTCTCCGTCTGGGGCGGGCGCCGCTGACTGCCACCTCAGCCGGGTACAAAAGGGGTATAAATTTCGCGGCAAGGATCAGTCGTCGGGTGCGCGAGGGTTGTGATCATATCTCACCCGATCGTGGAGTCGCTAGGCTGGGCGTTGGGTAATACGCGACCTTCGTTGCGCCGCCGCGACTGTAATCGGCGGTACTACAAGGAGCCTCTTAAACGATCCCCGCGCCCCGGCAGCGGTCCGATCACGCTATTCACCCCTTCGCACCGCCCCGTGAGTGGAGCGCCTCACGCGGGCTGCGGTGTGGCTGGTGCTCTAGAGCCTGCCCGCTTTCCGGCTATCCATGTCGCGAAGGGCTTTTTCTTATAGTGGCGGCCGCGTCTTGGAACCCACCTGATCGCCGGCCCGTTATGGCCTCCAGGAGCCTTCGCCCGTGCTAAAATCCCCAACTCGAAAATTGTGGACGGATCTTGTGTGAAAGCATGAATTCTGTACGATTTATAATATACTTTTACCATGATTTCTTGTGTGTGTGTGCTGCGTAGTTTAATTGTCTGCCGTGTTTTTCGGTTGTATCGCTCCAACTTTGTATACCCTTTCACTCGAAATCGAACATATAAACATTTATATTGAATGATTCGCAATTACATGAATACATGATACCATGAATAACCATGTTTCAGGTCCCTTCCGACCGGCCCCAATGACTCTTTCGGTCCTAAGCCAGGGGCCCCTCTGACTTGCCAGGAGCCCCTCCGATCTGCCCAGCAACTCATCTGGTCTGACGCGCTGGCTGCTTTGTCGCCCTGCCGACATGCCCAACCTGGGCCCCTACGACCTGCCCTGTGGCCCTCCGTGCTTGTTAGGGACCAATTCCGCATTGTTCAGTGGCGCCTTCTTACCCGCCCAGGGTTCCCTTTCGGTACTTGGTCTGGGGTCCCCTCCCCGATCTGTAACAGAGCCTTTTAACTTTCCAGGGGGCCTCTGGTCTGTCCAGGGGCCCTCCTGCCTTCCTTAAGGGCCCTTCCTGCCTGGCAAGGGGACAGCGCTGGCTGCTTTGTCGCTCTGCCGATATGCTCAGGGGGCCTCCTCCGACCTTGCCCAAGGGCACCCCTCTGTGCTGACTAGGGCACTATTCGACGTTGTTCTGAGGCCCTTCGGTCTGGGCCAGGAGCGACCTCTGACATACACAGGGCTCTTTTGAACGATCCAAGGGGCCCTCTGTGTCTTTCAGAGGAGTGTCCTGGTGCCCTAAATTGCCTCTGAAGTGCTTTAACCTCTCTAAAGACCAACGCTTCGCGTTGGTCTTTCCGACTACTTAAAGAGCCCATGATACCGCACTTCGCACGGTCTCGTCGGGCCCTTTTCGGCGCCGCTTGCGCGCGCCGGAAAAGGGCCCCCTGGCCTCACGGGGGATGGGGGGGGGGGGGCGCCCCCCGCCTGCCCCCTCCCATTGGCTACCAGTCCTGATCTAGGTGTTATTTTCAACGACGTGCAGTGTTCAGGAAACGTGGGTCGCTAGGATGTTATAATGTCACGGGAATGGGGAACAAGACGGGAACGGATGTGGGACGGGAACGGAGTCAAGAAAGGGGACAAGAACGGGTGCGAATGGTGACAGAAACGGGAACGGGGGACAGGGGCGGGGGCGGGGGCGGGAACGGGAACGGGTACGGGAAAGGGTAGCAGGTACGAGGAGCGGAACGGGATCGGAACGGGAGCGGAATCGGGAGCGGAACGGTGAAAAGGAACGGGAAACGGGATACGGGAACGGAGAAAACGGAACAGGGAACGAGGAACGACAAGGACTGTGGACAAAGGAACAGGGACAACGGAACGGGAAACGGAACGGGAAACGGAACGGAAGGACGGGACGGGAACAGGGATCGGGAACGGGGAACGGGAACTGGAACGGGTAACGGAACGGGACGGGAACGGAACGGGAACGGGAACGGTAACGGGAACGGACGGGAACGAACGGAACGGAACGAGAACGGAACGGGAACGGAATCGGGAAACGGAACGGGAACGGAACGGGAACGGAACGGAAACGGAACGGGAGCGGAACGAACGGAGGGAACGGAACGGGAAACGAACGGGCACGGGAACGGGAACGGAACGGGAACGGAACGGGAACGACGGGAACGTACAGGGGGAACGGGGAACGGACGAACGGAACGGATAGGGAACGGGAACGAGAACGGGAACGGACGGAACGTACGGACCGGTAACGGAACGGTAATCGGAACGGCAAACGGTAACGGAGTAACGGACGGTGTAACAGGAACGGTAACGGAACGGTAACGGAACGGTTACGGAACGGTAACGGGAACGGTAACGGAACGGTAACGGAAACGGGTAACGGAACGGGTAACGGAACGGTAACGGAACGGTAACGGACGGTAACGGAACGGTAAAACGGAACGGTAACGGAACAGTAACGGAACGGTAACGGGAACGGTCACAGGAACGGTATCGGAAACGGTAATCGTGAACGGTAACGGAACAGGTAACGGAAACTGGTAACGGAACGGTAACGGAACGGTAACGTGAACGGTAACGGAACGGTTAAAACGGAACGGTAACGTGAACGGTAACGGAACGGGTAACGGAACGGTAACGAACGGGAACGGTAACGTGAAAGGACGGGTAACGGGAACGGTAACGGAACTCGGTAACGGAACGGTACGGACGGTAACGGAACGGTAACGAACAGGTAACGGATAAGGTAACGGTAACTGGTAACGGTAAACGGTAACGGAATAAAAACTGGAACGGGAACGGGGGAAGGGGTGGAACGGAACGGGGAACGGAAACGGAATCCGGAACCGGAACGGGAACGGAACGGGAACGGAACGGGACCGGAAACGGGAACGGAACGGGAACGGGAAGGGAACGGAACGGGAACGGACACGGAACGGGAATGGAAACTGGAACGGAACTGGAACAGGACTGGAACGGGAACGGGAAACGGGAACGGAACGGGAACGGACGGGAACGGGAACGGAAACGGGAACGGAACGGGAACGGGAACGGGAACGGAACTGGGAACGGAACGGGAACGGAACTGGGAACGAAAGCGGAACGGAACGGGAAACGGAACGGGACGGAACGGGAACGGAACGGGAACGTGAACGGGACGGGGAACGGAACGGGAACGGAATGGGAACGGATTCGGGAACGATCGGAGAACGGAACGGTGCGCAAGCCTGTATAATCCTGAATCATTTGGGTTCAATTTGCAATAGTTACTACTTAACATCCCAATGCATTCTAACTGGTAGCACTATTATGTCATATATTCTAGCATCCACAGGATTCCTTGCATTTAACCATCACCATTCTTCAGCAGGATCCGCTTGTCTTCCTTGGCGATTGGGACGCACAACTTTTCCCCCCCTCACAGTAATGCATGTGTTGTTCTTTGCCCAACAGATTATATTGCATGTGTTTGAAGTGAATCAAGCAATACAATAATAGGTGAAATCGTCCATAATTTGCAATTGTGAAAAATATTCAGCGTAAACTGACACCGAATCAAACAAAAGATCGAAACACATCTTCTGGCGGCACCCAGGCACGCGAATAATACATTTCAATCGATACATTTTCCGCATTAAAAGGTTAACTTTTCAAGGAATTTTTTATAAACTGCCAGTCACCATGAATCTTCAACTATTAGACTGTTTACTGCAGCGTTTTACTTATTTACTATCATTGATTTGGGAATCTGGCCCGAATGGCCTCTTCCCTCCATGTGCTAAAGCGTTCATCCGTTTCAGTTGACTCAACATTGCCCGGGCAGGTTCGAAACGCCTAAGGCGTTTTGAACCTGCCTAGGCAGATTAAAAACTGAGCTGACGTTCTCGTAAATGTCACTATTGCCCTAGGCAGTTTTAAAAACTGCCAAGACACTCTCGTAAAATGTCATATGCTTAGGCAGTTTCGATACTGCCTGTAATACAGGCATTTGCAAAACTGCCCTGGAATTTTCAGGCAGTTTGCAAACTGACTTGTTTTTTAGGCAGTTCGAAACTGCCTGTGTCGGGCAGGCAAGTTTTGAAACTGCTACGTTTCATATTGCCTGTTAATCATATGCAATTTCAAGAATATTTCCCTATTTGAATCCGTGGCCCCTGGAAATCCTCTCACAATAGCTCCACGTTTGGGTACGTAGACCACCCAAACTCTGAAACTCCGGTTTGTGAATCACCTATAGTCGGACGCTCCCAACCGACCAACCAACAATTGGAGACGAAGGGGGGTGGGGGGATATCAACAGTCTGAAGGCGATTTGTATCCATGCAACGACCATGGGCCCACGGAAAACGTCGGGAAATGCCCCCCCTATCCACATCGGTGGTGGGAGCCCATGATGCTGATTTTTCATGGTTGATTAAGCAAATTTACTGGCGGATCCGGGGGGAGCAGTGGGCAAAGCCCACCCCCCCCCCCATTGCACTGCTTGAGGGTGGCCCGGCAATAATAATTAGCCCTCCCCCCCAAAAAAAAAACGAAAAAACCCGCTGAAACATGGCGATGAAAAATGGGTACCTTGACTGCTAAACATAACTTCTTCTGCGAAAGCAATAGTTATTTTTTGCCTCGTTTGTGTTTCCTCATATTTTTGGTAACATTTTGGTAGCAGTAGGGAAAGTGGCGCGTCTGTAGCTATTTTTTATCTGAAGCAATTCAAACCAACGTAAGTTATAATTTTACAACACATAGTCACAGCCTTTGGGTCTCGCCTGCTGATGAGCGCGTGAGTGAACTTCCATGTATATCCTATGTTGTGTGGAATACGTCTACTAGGCAGGTTAATAGGGTGAATAGGATTCAGTAAAAAAAAACACATTTCCCAATTTTCCTCTTTTTGTAGCTATGGATTGATATCAGATATGTACCTAGAAGGTATGAATAAACTATTATTATTATTATTTCCTGCAGTGGTAGCCCTGGCATCTGCAGAACCGCCCTGGCGGTTCCAGGGGGAGGGGGGCATTAGGGGCATAGGGGCAAGGAATGCCCCCCCAAGCGTCCCCTTCATTGGCTGTAAGAAGTATAATTAGGCACAATACTCTCCCCCCGGTCAACTGACTCTTTCTTCGCGCTGAGGACATTACGCCCCCCCCCCCCCCCACAGCCCCCGCCGGTCAACAACTTTTTGCGCTGACGACCCACGACACTCCTCTCCCTCCCCCCCCCCCCCCCGTTTAAACAACTCTATCGCGCTGACGACCCGACCGCCACCCTCCCCCGGTCAACAACTTTTTGCTTGTGAAAACGGAGCGGAATTTTAGCCCCCCCCCCCCCTAACTCAAACCCGCTCAAAAACAAATCCGCCAGTGAGCACCACGTTCTGAAATATAATAAAGTTTTATATTTTACATTCAGCATGAAGCAGAGGATGGTGGGTTAATAGTTGTGCCCCTGGGGGGCCACGCAAGTTCTCCGCTTCTCTAATGACAATTCGTTCCTATATTTTGCCTTTCAGTCGACGGACATATACTACATTCTTTCAGTTGGATCGCTGCCGCCTATCGAGACAAATGGGAGTGAGTTGCTGGAAAAATAATATTTGTCATGCCTCAGGAGTAACTATTTTAAGAAATGGTCTAAACTCAGGCTAGTTGTGTTAAGTAATGTCCAAATATAGATATTGTTTCGTGGCACTCTAATACTACTTGTAGCTAAATGTAATTGGAGCTTATAGGGTAAGAAGTTGGATATCTGGGAAATAGCTTCAGGGAGGCAAACACA
>JAXIVJ010012215.1:2500-25000 GCA_036785665.1 Chirona hameri | reverse complement strand
CGTCTCGGTGACGTTAACCTTTGACCTCTGGGCGAAAATGTATTGAGCGTGACGCAAGGTGGCGTGACGGCGATTCATTTGAGGCCTATTGCGAGCAAATCAAACGGTTAGCGAAACAACTAGGCTGTACACTGTGTGGTGACATTTCGATGACCTCTGGAGGTCAAACCGTTCACCCTAGGGAAAAACCGATGACATATGCGTGCATAACTCGACGAGATCTACCCACATGCTTAGTTTGGGGGCAAATCGGAACTCGACGATGAAAACTAATACGAATACGACGCTAACTTGACGGACATGTAGACTGTGCCGTACGTCGCAGATATATTGCGGTGCAGCTTACTTGTTTCTAAGGGGCGTGTTAGAACGCACAACCCAAAACCGCTCTATCGCAAGCACCTGTTGACTATACATCAGCATGGTACTGCTACTAATGTGCTTACGGTGTTACAATGCACTTACGGTGTTATTCGACAGGAACTTAATACCGTATCAGACTTATTGCAGGCGGTTTCGTTTCGTCATTTCAAACTTGAGTAAAGCCTAAGTATCTGGTGATAGCATGGTAATAAATGACGTCATATGACCACCCAGGCATTGGCACAAGACGGGATGAATGCAGGTCAATGGCCGTTGGTTGTCATACGAGTGCCGTCCGTACAGGGCCAACTACATAATGTTTATGTTTATGTTTCTTGATAAGAACACCAACAGCCATCATACCCAACAATAGGCGCAGTCACGTCATAAAACATGCACCGAGTTTGTCAACATACATCATTCGGTCAGGTTTCGGCACACCAATACATACGTCGTCATATTATACATCGCTCACGGTCGCACAGCAAGTCACGTGAGGTGCCACCTCGACTCGCGAACTTTCGGGCGATGATTTTGCAAGAGTGATGCGTTGATGTGAAGAAGTCAGCGGACGTACAGGATCTGAGAAAGGAGTTGGGTATGTGTTGGTACACGACATAGAAGGCTACGAAGGACAGAACCCTGGCAAAAGGTATGGCCCAGAGAGAAGAGTTGCGAGTTGGTTGTGGTGGCACGGACAAGCCGAATGTCGTCACGAGAGCAGGGCAGTCAATGCAGTCGTGATGTAAATTGCATAAGAACATGATGTCATACTGGATAAATCTCGATTTCACTGAGTAAATGTTCAAATGAGCTAAGAGTGCCTCATAGCTTAGGTCGGTACTGGGCCGGTCCGACCTGGAGGCCAGCCGCATCAAGAACTTGTGCTGGACACGCTCGAGACGCTTTAGATGGGTACCAGCACATTGGCGGATCCAGAACGGGTGTTTTTTGTGGGGTGGGGGGGGGGGCAAAATTCCAAAAAGTCTCACACAATTCTGAAAACTCATCGGGTTTCGCTTGCTTATGCATTGATGGCCGATTTAAAGCTAACTTTCCTTTGTAAAAGTTGCTTAGATTTTCTTCTATATCAGTAAATGTGTCAATTTTGCGCCGATTTCAGGCGTTTTTTTTTTTGGGGGGGGGGGCAATTGCCCATTTTTCCCAGCCGTAGATCCGCCACTGCACCAGCAGCGCCTGTCCAGATTACGCTGCCGTACTCGAGCAGGGAGAGGGAGAGAGAGCGTGCATACGTGTGCGTTGTAGGCGCATATCAAGGCTTTGTGGTCGAAACGCGTGTTTCGCCGGAGTCGTGGCAGCTGCATACTGCGGATGAGAAGGCTCAGTATCCGGTTCGCCTTGGACACTGCAGAGTCCACGTGAGATGCAAACGACAGTTTTGCGCCGAGAATGACTCCTAAGTCGCGTGTCTCACAGCGGCGCTCCTTAAGACGGTGCCATGCAGTGAGTAGTTGTACATGATAGGCGATTTGCGTAAAGTAAATGAGCTGCTGTTGCACTTGGATGGGTTCAGTTTCAGTCGCCAGACACGCGACCACGCAGCGAGGCGGTCCAGATCAGCCTGAAGGGCGTCAGCGTCGGCGGTACATTTCACGCGGTGATACAATTTGGCGTAATCGGCGTACATCATACAGCGTGTACGAACAATGCGGTGAAGGTCCGAAGTAATATATATATATATATATATATATATATATATATATATATATATATATATATATATATATATATATATATATGTATATATACAAAAGTAACGGTCCACATATGCTGCCTTCAGGGACCCCAGAGGGGGCAGGCGCCCACGAACCGTTTAAATGGAGATATTTGTTAAAAATAACGACGCAAAGTACTTGTTCACAATCCACCGTATTACCACAAATTAGGATAAATCTGTACCTAACAAAATGATGTATTTTATCGTATCACCCTTATTCCGGGGCCGTCACCAGACAATTGATGGACCAGACGGGCTTGTTGTCGCGCTGCCATTAATTAAGTTTGATCCCTTGACCCTTTATGGAAAAACTCGTTCCTCTTTACAAAAAAATATCATACCACGCGATACTACATTAACATATATTTAATTCTGCATCACTTTTGACTAAATTTACTTAAATTTCGAACCGTCACTTTGCGTCGGAAACCAAACATGCAGTTTTGTGGAATCCCTAGGGGAAACCGGGGCTAAATGCATCACGGGTTGAATGTATCAGAGCTTATAACTAAAAAAACTACCCATGATATGGAAACGCCAGTATGTTTACGAGAAACGCGCATACGCCAACCTTTTGCAACGGCGAAACAAGCGTTGTTAGAAGCTGGCTGCTCTGGCAGACGCCAAAGTGACTTTTTAGGAAGAAAGTTAATATTTGCCAATAAATACAAAATCTAGTGGACTTTTTGCAGCTTCAGGTGTGGTGAAATGGACTTAATCTTATCGTAGCATATACTTCTGGCGTTAAAACGATAGGAGATCTTGTCTGAACTGCCTAATCGCGCATTCGGTCGTTAGGCGACAAGTCAGCGCGCTTCCCATAGGCTCCCATGTTAAATTCAGCCGTTAGGCGATTAGGCGAGTGCAGTGGACGGCGACCTTTATACTTCGACCATTTTTTGCGCTCAAAACGAATCGAAGTGGGCATGGGGTAAGTTTAATCGTTTTTGAAGGGGCAGATTACAACGTTAGGTTAATAAACATAGAAATAACGAACATTAATTAATAGCGTGGAATATCTAGTAAAACATATAATATGGTGTTTAAATATGCTATACTGGGGAATATTATTGATATATAATACAGAGACCAATACAAAAGTTTGTGTTCAATAGGAGTACGTTTTTGCCATTGATTTGATACGTTCCAGGGGGTAGATGCAACCTGCCCCGGTAGCGGGGTTAAATGCATCACTTGCAGAGCTGTCTGCAAATTGTCGCTGTACCTATTTATACTTCGTTAGAGTAAAAATGAATATGTATTTTGGTGGGGAAAAGCCACACCTTTCCTACAGAAGTGTCCGATTTCAAATATATTCCACGAGTCGACGGCTAGGAAGGCAAATGTGAAAATTGATTCATCCAACCCCGGTCTCCGTGGAATTTCAGTGAAAGTTTCAGTTTCAAGTTTCAATTTCAGAAGTTTCAATTGCATGTGTAATTTCAGTGAAATTTAGACAATTTTATGAAGAAGAAAAAATTATATAGTTTAAGAAAACGATGACACTGTATGATAAAGTATTGCATTCTATATCGATAGGTATCAAGCTTGTAATAGTTTCCTTAAATTCCGAACAGTCATATAACCTTGAAAATTAGAGATGCAACTTTAAAACTGAAAACTACAGGTCAAAATTTTTAATTGATAAATACAAATAAAAGGGGCATATTCCTAGACCAGTCTTGTCTCAGAAATACAGTTCTGACATTTATTTGTCTTCATGTTGTCATTAAAAGACCCAAAAAGTAATTCTAAAATATGACGTCATGAGTTACTCATATTTAGGGAGCCATAAGTCAGTCAAAAATGAAGATATTGCTTTGAAATTATTTGATTTGGGTATGGTCCATACGTGGTTCTCCGAAATATATTCCGTTTTTTTTTAATGCTTGAAAATTCATATTTTGAAGGCATTCCCCCCCCCCCCCCCCCACCCCCCCCCCCCCCCAAAAAAAAATCTTTGATTTTTTGTTGTTGATATAAAACAAACATCTTCACAAATCAGAGATAGCCATTTTGTGGCTCTTGGCATTTGCTATCTTTTGTTTTTGTATTGCTTTTTGCTTTACAAAATGGCCTTTGTACGGCCTGTTCAAGTTTGGCTGATTTTTTTCGTCAAACTCGTGTGTAGTGATGTTACTAAATTTGCTATATCTCCAAACATTTTTGACGAAATTGCTTCATGTTTTCACGAAAGACGTAAAATTGATATAGGAGAAGGTACCCGAAGTTTCGTGTTGATAGCGCTGTTCGTTGTGTCTGTCCGCCCCATTGTCCGCATTAGCATAGGACACGAGGCGTAACGATTCAGACAGTTTGTCATTTAAAGGGAGTGTACTTACTGTTTTGGAATGTCAAAAATACTTTTCATACGGTAAGTAGCTACTGGTTTGATTGCTGTATATGATGAAATTCACATCTGGAGCCCCTTTAGTTGAATTTTCACTTAATTGTTTTTTTGCTTATTTTTTGTTTCGATATCTATAAAACGATCGCCACTATGGTGATGTTATGTAAAACGGCGCACATAAGACAATACAATTACGGTCACATCATGCAAGATAGAAAGACAAGTTTTGCACAGCACGTTCTTGCCACTGAACTTTATTATGTGCAAGTTTCGTAGCTATAAATTGATATCTTCTTAAAAAATGGCCATCGGCCATCATCGAAACGGCCATCATCGAAAAACATGATGGCCGTCCAGTTTCTGTTCGGCTGCTGCTATCAGCGTGCACGTGCTGTTTTGTTGAATTACTATTGGCCGGCGCTAACAGTATGCTAGCAGTTTAATCGATAGTTGCAGTGCTTCTAGTAGCGGAAGCCCTCTGGAGTCTACCCGATAATTTTTTCTCCCAGCAAGTTCTTGGAGTCTTTGGAATATCTCAGCAACTAGGGCGAATCTGGAGAAACGAATTTATGGGTCAATTCAGAAAATTATGTTCTATAGACCAGTGTCAATAACCCCAAATAAGCGATGTGAGTAGGCACACTGCCTTTAACACCACTGGTTGTCTGCGGCCAGTGAGGTAGGACGCGATCCAGGAGAGCGCGCGACCTGTGACATTAAATGAAGTTTGGGCTTGTGAAGCAGGAGAGCATGATTTACACTAATTAATGCCGAATCTGACAGGAATAGCGCAGCATAGAAAAGGTCTTCAAAAGATGATACAGTGATCAAGGGTCATCTTGATGCTAGTCATTAGATGAAGCTAGGACCCTCTGGAAGCAAATGCGTTTTAGTTAACAATTAACGTCAATGGGGCTTATCTTACAGTTGATATAGTCTCCAACATACTAGCGAGTACTTTCTAACAGCCTCTAGATTATACGCCAGGGCCAGAACGGCTAGAGTTTGTGTCGGGGCTATGCCGTGCATGACTATCGCGAAGCCATAGGCGTAGGAACAGGGGAGGGGGGGGGGGCATGGCCCCTCACTGTTTGGCCAAATGTTTTGCTAAAATATTTTACTTTGCTTTGCGAGAAAGAAGAAAAAATGTTGATGGCAAAAAGTTCGCCAAGGCGAGAAGAGCCCAAAAATGCAAAGAAATTTTGCATAAGGGGTTGTGTTGGGTTGCGTCCGACCGTTTGGGGAATCATAGTTTCAAGACCTTGGAGGGACATGGCCCCTTTGCCCCCCCCCCCCCTGGATCCGCCACTGCTCTGCATGCCCAACTTGATCAACTTGCCCCAACCATGGGGTAAGTTGAGCAATAGTAATTAGTAGCCGTTTTCACGAAGGATTATTGTGCTGACTTATTGTGCTGTATTATTGTTTCTGAAAGATTCTGAAAGTTTTGAAAAACTACACAACTTTTACATGCGATTTTTGGCTAGAAATGTTCCTCACAATCTTTTAATATGTTGGTAAGAATAAAATATATTGACAAAATTACGGATTGGTGGTAATAAGCAAGATAAGTATTGATAGAATCTTCCTGAAACTTTTCAGGAAGATTCTATCAAAACTTATTACCGCCAAACCGCAATTTTGTCAATATATTTTATTCTTACCAACATATTACAAAATTGTGAGGAACATTTCTAGCCAAAAATCGCATGTAAAAGTTGTGCAGTTTTCAAAACTTTCAGAATCTTTCAGAAACTTTTCAGCGCAATAATCCTTCGTGAAAGAGGTTAGTAACATTCTATTTCGGGCCATTGTTGAAATATAAGCATGAGTTTTGGGAAAAAGTTGTAGCACCATGCCGTGCATAAAAGGCCAAACTATCGATACATATGTAAAAAACAAGTTTTTCGCAATTAATATGTCCGCAATGGCGTCGAAGGAAAAAGTTACTCATATTACTCCACCTTCCCCTATTTCGTTATGTTCTCAATATGCTTTCATTTAGGTGTTCACTGCCCATGTACTAATAAGTGAAAAGATAATAGATAGCATGAAAGATGAATAGTCATATACATAATTCTTCTAAACAAATAACAACCACATGAGCATTCATGACACGCTTCGAAGCTACTGGACACCTGCGCCAAAAGTTTGGCGTCGGAGCAAACTCGTTGAGTTCATGAACCTGCTTTTTTCTGACCCCAAAGGTCACCTCGAATCTATATCGATCTCAGGGAGTCACCAGTCGGAGGTTGGGGGGGGGGGGGGCAAGTTACTCCACCTGCCCCCGCTCCCCGTGGCGACGCCTATAATTCCAGTCACTCTTAGACCGATGTGACAGACCTATGAATTTCGCAAGAATTGCGGCCGTTTTGAAATCATCTCAGTGGCAGAACATCGCCTTACATTTTTTGTTAATGGAGAAATAACGACATCAAGTAAAGGCCAAAAATCCACTCACCCCAATATTCCCCAATTTCTGTTCTGCCAAATTACGACCATGCAGAACCCATGCACCAGCCAAACGAACGGCATACATTCAGATAACCGAAACTGTTACGTCGTCTAGTTATACCACCACGTAACTATGAACCATTACCGCCGTAATCACCATGAACTTTGCAACTCAGCAACACGTGGCACACGCTCATACGACCGAAACTCGCCATCCGCGCACTCCATCAGCGCACTCCAGCCTCAGAACTCGGTCAGCGTCGGCCCGCGGCCGCCACTGCCGTGACCGGCTGGCGGCTGGCGGGCCGGCCTCCGCGCCGCCCGGCCGTGCCGGACCTACCTGTCACGGCCGCGCCGTCAAATGTGGTTCAGCCGGTCACTGGACTACTCCACTCTCCGGCACTGGACTGGACCCCGCGCGGCACTGTGGCGGCACTGAGCGGCAGGGCCGCGTCGCGCCGCGCCGGCCGGCTCCGTAGCCCCGCCCGCGGCGACGGCCGCTACACCAGCGACATCTATATAACGATTGGAGTGGTCGGTAGAGGGGGCGAGCGGCGTTGGTGGAAATATATAGATGACGCTACGAGGACAGTACGCTAGCACAAGTTGTGTCGCAGTGTTGTCTGACTTCAGTCTTCGCGGATGTGCACGCTTGCCAGTGGCGTCGGAAGGTGCAGGGAAGCGGCTGCACCCCACTCAAGAAGTTCAGGGAGAAAATATGCGTGATTTTACTCCCATAAAACCGTAACAGGGGCGCTCCGCAAACGATATTTTCGAAAAAGTCGAAAGGTAAAATGCCGCAGATGCAGCACTTTACTACACCTTTTTACGGTCAATTGTGGAAAAGTGCACGTATTTCAGTAACAGTGCAGTCAATTTCGACAATGCGGCATAGTGCGTTCATAGTTGGAAGCAGTGCATGATATTCGGTTCAGTGCGGTCATATTTGAATGGAGTGCTTTCGATTTCGGTAGTAGTGCACGTGGTATTCGGCATATGGTACGGCCATTTCGGCATAGTACAGCAGTTCGTCAAATGATTCGGTATTCGGCGGAGTGCAAACGATTTAGGCAATGTTCATGTGAATTCGGGACGAACTTTGTATGTTTTTGTCGTGAAGTTTGCTGCACATATAGGTAATCGTAGTATCGACGGTGTCCGTTATATCATTGTGATTGAGGTGAGAAATGTGCATACATGCAGCATTATGTAGATCCGTCAGGTGAAGCATAACATCATGACAAAAGTTACATCATATTGTATTACATTTCAGCTCAAATTAACTAAGTCAGGTTTCCATTGATCATTTCATACATGCATATTCAGAAGGGGACAATTAAGAGTTAGGTTAGACGTAGGAGATATTGAGGTGCGACGGCCACCTGAGCTTCCCACAGAACTGAAGAGTCGCACGGGATTTACTTGTTGGCCTCGTGTGCATTAAAATATTGCATTGCTTACTCCTGATGCATAAAGTTAAGTATATTTTACAAGAGAAACCTATTATTTTTTTTAAAGTAGGTATGCCATGAAAAACTGTCTTATGCCACCCAACGTTGTAGGGAATACAAACCTGTGTTGTGGGCTAAGAGCACCAACATAACGTTGAGAAACAATATTTATTCGAATCAATGCCTTCGAAAGCATTATTCAAAAAGCATTATTCGAATCAAATTTAAATGCCTGACATTCCTTTGTACTGTATACCGACCTTGTTAAATGTACATTGTGCATACGTGCCTAACATATTATTTAACTGTCGATAAGGACATCCTTATTCGCCGCACACTGGAACTCACACGCAGGAGCGTGTTGAATTGCCATTACTGCGCCGCGGCCTGGTCCCAGTCACGGACTGCAGGGCCATCTCGATGCCGTGATGCCGTGATGCTAGGAGTGAGCTGCGGCGCCAGCCCTCAAACACCGTTCTTACCTGCGCCGCCGACACTCTGTCGTCGATCTCTTGCTGCTGAGCCGTCAGGTTCTGTTTGACGTGTGCTTTCAGCACACTGAACTCATTTGCAATTGGGTTCAGGCACTGCCGTCGAATTCATCAAAGAGCATGGTTACTGTTTTGCCTTCTCCGACGAAGGCGCCGGTGCTCTGAATGAAATCTCCAAAACGCTGCGTCTCTTGGTAGACGATGCCGTTTTTGCAGCGACCACTGACCGCCGTGGTGAACTGGATGGTTCTCCCTCGTCCCTGGCACACCATCCTATTGGTAGGACCGCAAACCGGCCGCTGAACAGCCCGGTCAATAGGTAACGATCAGGTGGAAGGGAAACGGGGCTCCGTGCCCTTTGCTGAACCCAATTGGACATTTCCTAAATTGTATGAACACTGCCTATATTGTTTTTCTTCTTGCCGAAATCGAGTGAGCCCAGCGAAAGATTGAGACAAGTTCTAAAGTGAGTGATCTTCCGCCGAATTTGACTGCACTATGCCGAAATGTGACTTTTCCACGCCGAACTAGGCGCACTGTTTCCAAATAATCGTGCACTATGCCGTATTGTCGAAATTAAATGCACTATCGCTGAAAAACGTGCACTTCCGCCTAAATTGACCTTAAAAAGATGTAGTGCCGGTAAATCTACGGACGAATCTACGGACGGCCTTGCCTGAGCCGAGCATGGACAAGCACAGCACATGCTCTGCAATACTGCATATGGTGTACGTAATGCATTGCTTCGCGCAGGGATGTAGGAACGTCACGAAAAATGTATGTGTGTGTGTATGTGGGGGGGGGGGGGGGGGGGGGGGGGGGGGGGCAGTGCAACTTTGATCTCGTCTTGAGAGAAACGCAACCCCCTATGCAATTTTTTTGTGCATTTTTGAGCTTTTCTCGCCTTGGCGAACCTTTTGCCATCAACATTTTGTTTTTATCCCAAAGCAAAATAAAATATTTTAGCAAAATATTTGGCCAAAAAGTGAGGGGGCCATGCAGACTGGTTATTGATTCAACTTTTTTGGAACGATTCAATCATGATTTATTTTGGAATCTGAATGATTCAATCACCGTTCGATTCATGGCGAAAATTTTGAGAATTTATTCTTTCCGATGCAAGGAATCAAAACAAATATTTCAACCGATTCACGTGTAAGCTTAATTCAATTCATTTATATTGATATGGGTGTGGCCGTTCGGGAGAAGTGTCCTGGGACGGATTTGGCCACCATCTTGGATTTTTCTCTGCACGGTCATGTGACCTTTTTATGGTGAATGTTCTATAGTAAATAGTAAATAAACCCTCTTGCGGCAGCTTGCTTCTGAGTTCGTAACCGCTATTTTGTCTCAGCCGCGCAGATTACTGCACCATCGAATTTGATGTAGATGCTAAGATATGAAAGTGATGGACAATAATGCCGATCAAGTACTCGTTATCTGATATACAAGTCTCGAAAAAACCAAAGTATTAACGCCGATAATTGCTGAAATAATGGACTAAATGAGCATTGAGGTCCATGGTTCAGTCCGCCCCTGTAGCTCAGTGGGAAAGCGCTGGACTTCTGATCTTTCCCGGTATTGGCAGCCCGGGTTGGAGTCGCTTCGGCGCTCGCTATTTGCTCCTGTCTGGGATGGCCTGCGGCCGGTGGCAGCGGTCGCACTCAAGGTCAGGTGACGTCAGTGAGCGGGGCGGACCGTGTCCATGTATGTCGGGCACGTAAACCTTTCGTCTCTAAATTCTGCCGGACGCCAGGAATTGCGCGATCGGGTGGTGGGGTCAGGACCTGCGCAACAAGCTATGCTTAGCGTGGAACCTGACATCGGAAATCCATCCATTCAAAAACATTCGGACTAAATGTATTTTTTTTAAATGGTATATGCTTTAAACGTGTTTAACCCTCACCCTACGGGGTCCTAAAACGACCCCCTTCCCTGAGGTTTTTCTTGCATAACTTTTTAGACATGCAGCGCATCTTGCTGACATTTTCAGTAGCTAAGTATACAACAATTATACGTATGCTGTAAAAATTTCATTGACATTGGTTGAGAAATTTGGGAAATAATGATGATTTGATGACGTCATGATGGTGGAAAAAAACGATAAATGTTTGGAAAATTGTAGAAAACAGAGTTTTGAAGCAAATTGCAAACGCAATTAAGCAAAGATATAAATGTCATTTTCTTTAAAATGGCAAACTGGGATTTGTGACATTTTGGGTTTTTGACCACCAAAATGAACAAAAAGTTTTTTTTAAAATCACCACAAAATCATTTTTTTTTTAAAAAGATGTTGAAAAAACGCAATATATGTGAGAAAACTGAGTATGGACAATACTCAAGCCAAATTTCAAAGAAATATCCTCTATTTTTAACTGATTGATGGCTCCCTAGTGTAAGAAACTCATGACATCATTTTTTTAATAACTTTTTGAACTTTTTTTTGACCAGATACGAATAAATAATTACATTTTCTGTATTTCTGACACAAAAATGGTCTAGGAACATGCCTTTTTATTTACATTTATCAATTTCTCATTGTGAGGTTTTCTGACAGAGCAAAATCGCTGTTCTGGACGTGGTCGATCGAGGTCATTCACTTGACCTGGAAGGTCACTCGTTTACCCGAAACCTCAAAATTGCATACTGTTAGATTCCAAACATGACAGGCAACATGTTGGTTCTTACCGCGTTGCTCTATGTTGCTTGGTTTGCAAGTTAACGGGGTGGTCTTTTTAGGACCCCCCGTAGGGCGAAGGTGAAAATAGCTCCCGCAGGGCGAAGGTTAATTAAAGCTCATACAAGGGCAAATGAGAGCATTTCCTTTCAGGACGGAAACCCGTATAATCCCTTTAAAGGAAATAGTTCACCTTCGGGAAATTTTTCAAAACACGATTGTATTATATTTTGTAATACTGTTTCTTCTTTTATTTTCAAAAATGGTCCTACATCGCGCCAATTCAGGACAGAAGGTCGTAAATTATTAATGTTATGGTGTGCGTTATTGGTCTGCGCATGCTCCATGGCAGTGCTGGCACTTTCAGACGGTACGGTACATCATATATGCGCCGTATTCCTTCGCCAAAAAGTCAAATATCTTCGGCTGGAGAGTCTTTTCAGCCAAGAAAAGTTCCAGATAAGGATTTCTCAACACGGGCTACAAAACTGCTATTTCAGTTCAAAACCAATGTTGAAGGTGAACTATTTCCTTTAAAGGGACTGTCCCACCTTTTTGAAAGTTGTCGAACACACTTAATTGTATGTCTACATATCAGGCGAGGTCAGCTGAACATGTTCATGAACTTTTTCCCGAAAAAAATGCTTAACTTGGAAGATATTTCACTTTTAGTTTTAAGCGGAAAGTTGGGTTGGTGACGTCATATATTTGTTTTTAATAACAAGGAAATCCTTGGTGCTGCCAAATGTATGGCACAATTTTTTGACGACATCCATTGCGCAGAAAAACAGGGAACCACCCGGTTTCTAGATTGGCTAGTACTATCTGCTGGAGTTGTTGCAGCAGTTGGCCGCCAGGGACCGCTAGTGAGCAAGGGTGTTATGACGTCGCAAGCAAATGGTACCACTAAATATTTATTTATTTATTTATTTATAAATAAATAAATATTTAGCATTAAAGGAAATAGTTCACCTTCAACATGGGTTTTTAACTGAAATAGCAGTTTTGTAGCCCGTGTTGAGAAATCCTTATCTATAACTTTTCTTGGCTGAAAAGACTCTCCAGCCGAAGATATTTTACTTTTTGGCGAAGGAATACGGCGCATATATGATGTACCGTACCGTCTGAAAGTGCCAGCACTGCCATGGAGCATGCGCAGACCAATAACGCACACCATACAATCAATAATTTACAACCTTCTGTCCTGAATTAGCGCGATGTAGGACCATTTTTAAAAAGGAAAAAAGAAACTGTATTAAAAAATATCATAAAATCATGTTCTGAAGAAAAAATCCGAAGGTGAACTATTTCCTTTAAATATTGAATGGTACCATTTGCTTGCGATGTCATAACACCCTGGCTCACTAGCGGTCCCTGGCAGCGAACTGCTGCATCAACTCCAGCTGATAGTGCTAGCCTCTAGATTGCGAACCACCCAGGGATCGAGAAATGAAAGACGAAAATATTCCAAGGCTAACCTTAAAACAAGTCGACTATCATTACCAGTTGGGTAAAGAGAGACGACGCTGTCGGTTTAGAGGCCCTATTCAAATACACATGGGCCTTATTTTTTTACAAATGTCAAAATGAAACTAGAATATCTTTTTGATTAGATCATTGTGATTGTTTTAACTGCTTCCATACTTAATTGCAATGCCAAGCCATCAAAATGGCTATCTAAACTCAAATATAATGTTAAGGTGGGATAGTCCCTTTAAGCAGTTCAGACAAGATTACGCGAGAACGCGAGAAACGCGTTGCACGGTCTACGGAAGTATATGAAGTATATGAAGCAGTATATGTTTCACCACACCTGAAGTTGCAAAGAGTCTACTGAATGTTGTATTTATTGGCAAATATTAACTCTCTTCCTCAAAAATCACTCTTTCGGCGTCTGCCAGATCAGCCAGCTTCTAAGAGCGCTCGTTTCGCCGTTGCGAAGGATTTGCGTATGCGCGTTTCTTGTAGACCCACTGGCATTTCCATCTCATAGTTTTTTTAGTTATAAGCTCTGATGCATTCAACCCGTGATGCATTTAGCCCCGGTCTCCCCTATATATTAATTATTTTAAATATATGTGGTGAATTTATGTAAAATCAATACACATGGAAACATACATATATATGATTATTAAAACATTGTTACAGCAATACTATTTCAGTATAAATGAATGTAGCCACTGGGACTTTATGTACTTGCACAATTTACCAGTGCACTTGAATCGTTAAGAATCGTTAAATCTTTTGATTCAATCAGCATTGATTTGATGCGGGTTTTGATTCAATCACGATTCATGAATCAAAATATCTGGTGGCGAATCAATTATTGTCTTATTCAAGGATTTTTGATTGAACGATTCCAATCGGTTCAATCAGTGTCGAATCAATAACCAGTCTGGGGCCATGGCCCCCTCCCCCCCCCCCTGTTCCTACGCCTATGGCTTCGCGATAGTCATGCACGGCGTAGCCCCGACACACACTCGAGCCGTTCTGGCCCTGGCGTATAATCTAGAGGCTGTTAGAAAGTACTCGCTAGTATGTTGGAGCAGGGGTGCAGCCAGACCTTCAGAAGGGGGGGGGGGGGTGGGGGGGGGGGGCCCTGGGAGAGGCCCCCCACCCCAACAAAAATGCACCTGGATATGAAAACTCTACGGATTGCAGCCACTTTATTTTGTGAGGCCCCCTTTTTAACAATTTTTCTTCGCCTACTTTTGATGAGCTGGATTGGACCAGGACCCCCAGCAGGCATTGTACTGGGCGCATTACTAATTTGTATTGTTACGTACAGGAGAGAAAACCGATCTTAGCTGACAACAGGTGGGGGTCGGCTTTTGAGTGTGGGGGCGACTGAAATGACGAAAAAATGTACCCCCATTTCGATACGTGTATTTAAGCCTTTACAACATTTTTTATGTGGATTTTCATGTTATAGTAGGTAGGTATGTACTTGTTTGCGCCGCGAAGCGGGTCGAAATTTGTACAGTTTTGCCTGATAAAGCCCAGAAATATAGGCGGGTGGGCCTTGTAGAGAATAATAAGCTAAAAATGCTATTCATTCAATTCAGCGTTACGACGAACCGATGACGATGACTATGGCTTCGTTATGATGATGACTACCGATGTGACGCCGCGAAGCGGCGTGAAAATTTTAATTTTAGGACCTGGAAAACGAAATGTTAATATTGGAACCAGACCGTGAGGTGAGATGGCTTGATGAGATGGGCCTGGCCTATTTCCACTATTAGCTCTTCGGTCCAGCAAATTGTGCACCGCTGGAGCAGCTTCCGGGTGCCGATCTCCTCGTCTTTGCGACTTGCGGTCGCGTCGCCTTTTCCGGGACTCGGCAAACTAGCTAAACATGTAGCCTGCTTGCAACTTAAAAGTGAATATTTTATGAAGGGAATGGGCCCTGGGGCCAGCAATTACCGCCAAGGAGAGGCTCTGCTAGACACTTCTTTTTTGAATTCTTGAATTCTTGATAAAATTCTTTTTCCCATTTTTCAAATTTGTATAAGCAATTGCAAAGCTTGTGTCATGCCACGAAGCGGCGCGAAATTTTCCTGTTTTTTACTGTTTTTTTTTTTACTGATAGCTGGATTTTGACTGCTCTGCAAAGGGAATTTTTACGCTAAATTGTTAATTTTCCCCGCAAAAAGTGTGTGTGTGCCCCCCCCCCCCCTCCCCACCTTCTAAAAGTGGTGGAGTTTGCCCAGACCTCCCCCCCCCGACCCTCCCGCCGGCGACGCCCCTGGCTGACCAATATTGCAGCACACTCTCCTGAGAGGAAAATGGTTAAATTGTTTTGTACTACCACCACCCCCCCCCCCCCCCCCGAATTCAAGAACGCATCAGACTTATCAAATTACCATTTTTAAACCCAAGAAAACATTGCACCAGGTGGGTCAGAGTACAGCACATTACCGCTCATTAAGACTGCGTCGACCAAGGCTAGCAGGCGCTCCAGCTATAGCAGGCGCTCCAGGCGACGGCTAGCAACCCCTGGACAGGCTCGATTGCCCCGTTTACAGACTCAATGGCCCTCTGGATAAGCTCGAGAGACCCCTGAACAGACTCAATGGCCCCTTGACAAGCCGATAGGCCCCTGAACAGACTCTAATAGCACCTGGGCAGGTCCGAGAGGCCCCTGAACAGGATCAACGGACCTTTGGGAAAGCTCGAGAGGCCCCTGAACAGACTCTAATAGCTCCTGGGCAGGTTCGAGAGGCCCCTGAATAGGATCAACGGACCTTTGGGAAAGCTCGAGAGGCCCCTAAACAGACTCTAATGGCCCCTAGACAGGTTCAAGAGGCCCTTGAACAGACTCAATGGGCCCCTGTGCAAGCTCGAGAGGCCCCTGAACAGACTCAATGGGCCCCTAGACATGCTCAAGAGGCCAATGGGCTTGGCTCAATTGGCCCCTGGACCAGTGGACATGCTCTAGATACCCCTGGGCAGGTTTTGGGGCCCCTGAGTGGGCTCAATGGGCCCTAGGGCATGCTTGAAAGGTATCTGGGTATGTTTTTCGCCCTTAAGTGGGCTCAATGGGCCCCTGGACATGCTCGAGAGGCCCCTTGACAGTTTTTTGGGCCCTTCGGTGGGCTCAATGGCCCCTGGACATGCCCAAGAGGCCCCCTGGGCCGGCTTTGAAAGCCCTTCAGTGTCTCTGAGGGCCCTTGACATGCATCAGAGTGACCCTTGCCTGGTTTGAGGGCTCCTCTGGGACTTTTTGAAAGCCATTTAGCTAATGCAAATGGTATCTGGGCCAATCTCGGTG
Source organism: Chirona hameri (assembly GCA_036785665.1). Classification (NCBI taxonomy): domain Eukaryota; kingdom Metazoa; phylum Arthropoda; class Thecostraca; order Balanomorpha; family Balanidae; genus Chirona; species Chirona hameri. Next base: position 8,702 of record JAXIVJ010012215.1, on the reverse strand, counting down.
GGGCCCCTGTGATCTGTAAGGGGGGGGGGGAAATTGCCTCCCTTGCCCCCCCCCCCCCCCCGGCCCCCCTGACTGCGCCCCTGTGTTGGAGACTATATCAGCTGTAAGATAAGCCCAATTGATGTAATTGTTAAAGGGAATGTTTCACTTTTCTGAAAGTTTTCAAATACACTCTGGTTGTAGTCGAAAATATGAAGCAGGTGCTGCTGAAAACGATGGTGATATTTTTGCTCTCGAAAAGTCACTTAACTTTATACAAATCAAGTTTTTAAATGTTGGATGATGACGTCATTATTGAGCTATAGACCGCCGCTGATTGGCTGACAAAGTGAGATTGGCTGAAAAAGTCGCTGTCAGCCAATTAGCGGCGGCACTAGCCTAGACCCCATTTTGCAAACTATAAATTGAATTGCTTAAAAACGGCTAAGCTTTGGGGAAAAAGACCTTGGTATTTTCGACATTGAATAACGGCTAAGAAATAATGGCTATCTCAATTCAAAACCAATACAAAGGTGAAACATTCCCTTTAAAGGAAATGGTTCACCTTCAACATTAGTTTTAAACTGAGATAGCAGTTTTGTAGCCCGTGTTGGGAAACCCCTATCTGCAAGTTTTCTTGACTGAAAAGACTCTTCACCCAAATATATATATTTTTTATCTCGAAGGAATGCGGTGCTGGCGAAATAATGTTGTGCTGGATCTAGCCCGGGCAGAGGCTATGCCATCAGCCAATCAGTTTGCAGCTGGTGCTAGCAAGCGAACCGCCGGTCGCCGGTTGGCACATCTTCAATGCGAGTCTATCTTTACGTGACTACTTTCGAATCTGATTGGCTGAGCCATTTTTTAAATGCGCGTTACGTCAAGACTTTGACTCAGAGAGTATGCATATAGTTTTGTTACACAATAATAATGTACGACCTTCTGTCCTGAATCGGCGCGATATAAGGCCATTTTTGACAATAGAAAAATAAATTGTATTTCAAAATATAATCAAATCATTTTTGGGAAAATTTCCAAGGTGAACTATTTCCTTTAACTAAAACGCATTTGCTTCCAGAGGGTCCTACCTTCATTTAGTGACTAGCATCAAGATGGCACTTGATCACTGTATCATCTTTTGAAGACCTTTTCTATTCTGCGCTATTCCTGTCATTTGTTTTAAAATTAAGTACGAATGTTTTTGAATGGGTGGATTTCAGAGGTTAGGCATAGCTAAGCATAGTTTGTTGCGCAGGCCCTGACCCCACCACCCGATCAAGCAATTCCTGGCGTCCGGCAGAATTTATAAGCGAAAGTATTACGTGCCCGAAATACCTGGGCACGGTCCGACCCACCCTTTGACGTCACTTGACCTTGAGTGCGACCGCTGCCACCGGCCACAGGTCATCCCAGTCATGGGCAAATAGCGAGCGTCGAAGCGACTCGAACCCGGGCTGCCACTACCGGATGAGGTCAGAAGCCCAGCGCTCCCCCAACCGAGCTACAGGGGCGGACCCTACGCATAGCTTGTTGCGCAGGCCCTGACCCCACCACCCAATCAAGCAATTCCTGACGTTCTTCGGCCTTTACTAGTGTAAATCATGCTCTCCTGCTTCACAAGCCCAAACTTCATTTAATGTCACAGGTCGCGCGCTCTCCTGGATCGAGTCCTACCTCACTGGCCACAGACAACCAGTGGTGTTAAATGACAAACTGTCTGAACCGTTTCGCTTCGTGTCCTATGCTAATGCGGACAATGGGGCGGACAGACACAACGAACAGCGTTATCAACACGAAACTTCGGGTACCTTCTCCTACATCAATTTTACGTCTTTCGTGAAAAAATGAAGCAATTTCGTCGAAAATGTTTGGAGATATAGCAAATTTAGTGACGTCACTACACACGAGTTTGACGAAAAAATCAGCCGAACTTAAACAGGCCGTAAAGGCCCTTCTTTAAAAGCAAAATGCAATACAAAAACAAAAGATTGCAAATGCCAATAGCCACAAAATTGGCATTTCGATTTTTTTTTAGTGTTTGATTTTAATCCCCAAAAATAAAAATAAAAATATGGGGGGGGAGAAATGCCCTCAAAATATATATTTTCAAACATGAAACACGGCATATATGTCGGGGAACCACATATGGACCATGCCCAAATCAAATAATTTCAAAAGTAATAGCTTCATTTTTGACTGACTTATGGCTCCCTAAGTATGAGTAACTCGTGACGTCATATTTTATAATTACGGTTTTGGGTCTTTTAATGACAATATGAAGACAAATTAAATGTCAGCAATGTATTTCTGAGGAAAAACTGGTATAGAAACATGCCCTTTTTATTTAGATTTACCCATTTCAAATTTTGACCTTCAGTTTTCAGTTTTAAAGTTGCATCTCTAATTTTCAGCGCTATTTCATGGTTCGAAATTTAAGAAACTTATTACAAGCTTGATACCTATCGATAGAAAATGCAATGCTTTATCATACAGTGTCATGGTTTTCTTAAACTTGAGAACGATTTTTTCATAAAATGGTCTAAATTTCACTGAAATCCCACATGAAATTGAAACTTCTGAAATTGAAACTTGAAACTGAAACTTTCACTGATTTTCCACGGAGACCGGGGCTGGATGCATCAATTTTCATATTTGCCTTCCTAACCGTCGACTCGTGGAATATATTTGAAATCGGACACTTCTGCAGGAAAATTGTGGCTTTTCCCCACCAAAATACATATTCATTTTTACTCTAACGAAGTATAAATAGGTACAGCGACAATTTGCAGACAGCTATGCAAGTGATGCATTTAACCCCGCTACCGGGGCAGGTTGCATCTACTCCTGGAACGTATCAAATCAATGGCAAAAACGTACCCATATTGAAAAACTTTTGTATTGGTCTCTGTATTATATATATATATATATATATATATATATATATATATATATATATATATCAATTATATTCCCTGGTATATCATATGTAAGCACCATATTATATATTTTACTAGATATTCCACGCTATTAATTACTGTTAGTTACTTATGTCATATTAACCTAACGTTGCAATCTGCCCCTTCAAAAACGATTCAACTTGTCCATGGCCACTTCGATTCGTTTTGAGCGCAAAAAATGGTGGTAGTTTAATCAGTTCAGACAAGATCTATTGTTTTAACGCCAGAAGTATATGCTACGATAAGATTAAGTCCGTTTCACCACGCCTGAAGTTGCAAAGAGTCCACTAGATTTTGTATTTTTTGGCAAATATTAACTTTCTTCCTCAAAAAACACTCTTTCGGCGTCTGCCAGATCAGTCAGCTTCTAACAGCGCTCGTTTCGCCGTTGCAAAAGGGTTGCGTATGCGCGTTTCTTGTAGACATACTGGCGTTTACATATAATGGTTTGTTTTTTTTGTTATAAGCTCTAATGCATTCAACCCGTGATGCATTTAGCCCCGGTCTCCCCTAGGGATTCCACACAACTGGATGTCTGATTTCCGACGCAGAGTGACGGTTCGAAATTTAATCAAATTTAGTCAAAAGTGATGCAGAATTAAATATATTTTAATGTAGTATCGCGTGGTATCATGTTTTTTGGCAAAGGTCAAGGTCACGGAGACGAATACGACATTTGTAAGCCTGTATAGGCCGTACACCGGCTTAAAAATGTCGTGTTCGTCTCCGTGACCTTGACATTTGACCTATGGGTGACATTTTCTTGACCGTGACGCAAGCTGGTGTAACGACAATTCATTTGAGGCCTATTGCGAGCAAATCGAACGGTAAAAACAACGAGTCTGTACACCGTGTGGTGACATTTCGATGACCTCTGGAGGTCAAACCATTTGCCCTAGGGAATAACTGATAGCATACTCATGCATAACTCGACGAGATCTACCCACATACCTAGGGTACGATCGGCAACACGACAAATCCGCTCTCCGACGAATCCAACGAATTCGCTCTCCGACGAATTCGCTGTCTCGTGCGTTCTGTAACAACAAAATTATCCGCCGGTGTTGTCACTGCTGCGCCGTGTCATGGTTTGTGTAGTTATAGGGTCTTGGTTTGTGTGGCTATTTTACTTGTTTTAAGAAATCACGGTACTTTAAACTTTGTCAGTACTCAGCGACACTGCAGTCAATACAGCAATACTGCAGATGACGTTATGGCACACTGCAAAAGAAATTTGCCCGCCCGAAGACTGGTTTGGAAATTCGCGCTCCGACAGAGCGAATTCGTCGGGCGAATTCGCTCGTTTGCAGATTCGTCATGCTGCCGAACACAAAATGAGCGAATATTCGGCGTCCGACGAATCACCGACGAATTCGTCGTGATTACGGCGAATTCGTCGTGTTGCCGATCGTACCCTTAGTTTGAGGCAAATCGGAACTCGACGCTGAAAACGAATACGAATACGACGCTAACTTGACGGACATGCAGTCTACCACTTATTTGTCCAACGCCAAGATGCAGTCTCTCGGGTGTCATTCAAATTCATCGTACCTAGAGTTCCTACACATATGTGGACTGGTACGGCAATAATTTGTTTTCCGGCACAATGTATCATTTTATTTGATGTAAGTAGCACCAGGCTGCAGCCCCCAGTCCACCTAGACGGGAAATGCAGTTTTACAAATTCCAGAAATGAACTGGAATGCAGTGTCATGGCGATGCATATAAAGGGACACTAGCCGCTATTCTAGCCGCTAGGCGTAATCTGCCATGCAAACTTGCGATCAGTGAAGACCCCGAAATAAGTCCCTTGTCTTAATGGCTACGAGCGAATCTTAGGCCGACCTGATCGGACTTAATGGCGTAGGCCTGTTTACTACTCGATCAGAGGTAATGGCGTAGGCCTGTTTACTACTCGATCGGACTTAATGGCGAGGTTAGGTTAGGTCATAAATATACAGGGTTTTTCATAATGAATGTTACTTTTAAATCAGCCGTAGGAAGACCAAAAGTATTATAAAGCTCGCGGATTTTTAGGTTATATTGTTGCAAAAACGTGAAGGTTTTATCTGTGCAAAATTTACCCCGAAACAATTAGTCTGATGGATGTTATAGGTCAACAATGTCGAGGCCCAAGAAGCGCTGCAACGCGCCGTTTTCAAACGAAGAGGCAGTTTAGGCAGTCCCTCAGTATGGTGCGCTGAAAAGCATAGCTGCAGTGCGCCGACATTTTGGCAGTCACTTTCAGAAAATAAATGGGATACCATCAAGGATGGCTTTCAAGAGACTGGTCGAAAGGTCTCAGTCAACAGGCTCCATCTCCCCATCAAAGCCTCAGGGTCAAACTGCAACATCAGCTGAGCTCGTGGAGAAAATTCGACAGATGGTCGAGCCATATCAAGCAGCCAAGAAAAGCATCTGTCCCCAGGATTGCCAAGTCGTTGCCGAGCCAAGCCAAGCCAAGTCATCCACGACAACTGTGTGGCGGATTATGCGGAAGAAGCTGGGGTGGAAGCCGTATAAGCCCCATGTTACCGTGCCGCTGAACGCAGCCCACCAGGCAGGCAGACGATAATTCTGCAAGTGACTTGCTGATAATTCTGCAATTGTTGGCCTATAACATCCATCAGACTAATTGTTTCGGGGTAATTTTTGCACAGATAAAAACCTTCACGTTTTTGCAACAATATAACCTAAAAATCCGAGAGCTTTATGATATTTTTTGTCTTCCTCCGGATGATTTAAAAGTAACATTCATTATGAAAAACCCTGTAGGTTAGGTTAGGTTAGGTTAGGGTTAAATCGCTGCTAAGACCATTAACAAGGGACTTATTTCGGGGTCTTCACTGATCGCAAGTTTACATTGCAATATACACAGCCGCTAGATATCAGGTCTGTGCATGAAGACCAACTTTTGTTGTCAGTAGTGGCGCACTCGCTTCAAACGCGTTTTAAACGCGTTTGATTTTTTCACCATTCGATTCCAACTGGTCTGAAACGATGCCGTTTTTAGTGTTTTCTACTTTAGTCCACCCTAAGTGGACTAAATGGTACCAAAACTTTTAGTACTAATTTGCCGACGAGCCCATGCTCCGAAACGATGAGACCGATCTGGGCAATTTCTTCACCATTCGATCCCGCGTGGTCTGAAACGGTGCTGTTTTGAGTTTTATACAGCTTGGTTCACTCTAAGTGGACCAAATTGGACCAAATCCGCTAACAACCGTAGTCGACGAGCCATGCTCCGAAACTATGGTACCGATATG
>JAXIVJ010012214.1:40000-41068 GCA_036785665.1 Chirona hameri | reverse complement strand
ATGATGATGATGATGATGATGATGTTGCTGATGATGATGTTGCTGTTGATGATGATGTTGATGATGATGTTGCTGATGATGTTGCTGCTGATGTTGCTGATGATGTTGATGATGATGTTGCTGGTGATGTTGCTGATTATGTTGCTGATGATGTTGCTGATGATGTTGCTGATGATGACGTGAGACGGTGTAGTATGCCCGGAGGCGGTGTTGTATGCCCGGAGGCGGTGTGGTATGCCCGGAGGCGGTTGTAGTATGCCCGGAGGCGGTGTTGTATGCCCGGAGGCGGTGTGGTATGCCCGGAGGCGGTGTAGTATGCCGGAGGCGTGTTGTATGCCCGGAGGCGGTGTGGTATGCCCGGAGGCGGTGTAGTATGCCCGGAGGCGGTGTTGTATGCCCGGAGGCGGTGTGGGTATGCCCGGAGGCGGTACAACACCGCCTCCGGCATGATGAGGATAATGATGATGATGATGATGATGATGATGATGATGATGATGATGATGATGATGATGATGATGATGATGATGATGATGATGATGATGATGATGATGATGATGATGATGATGATGATGGTGATGATGATGATGATGATGATGATGATGATGATGATGATGATGATGATGATGATGATGATGATGATGATGATGATGATGATGATGATGTTGATGATGATGTTGACGATGATGTTGATGTTGATGATGATGTTGATGATGATGTGATGATGATGTTGATGATGATGTTGCTGATGATGTTGCTGATGATGTTGCTGATGATGTTGCTGATGATGGTTGCTGATGATGTTGATGATGATGTTGCTGTGATGTTGCTGATGATGTTGCTGATGATGTTGCTGATGATGTTGCTGATGATGACGTGAGACGGTGTGGTATGCCCGGAGGCGGTGTTGTATGCCCGGAGGCGTTGTTGTATGCCCGGAGGCGGTGTGGTATGCCGGAGGCGGTGTTGTATGCCCGGAGGCGGTGTTGTATGCCGGAGGCGGTTGGGTATGCCCGGAGGTGGTGTAGTATGCCGGAGGCGGTGTTGTATGCCCGGAGGCGGTGTGGTATG
>JAXIVJ010012213.1:0-37500 GCA_036785665.1 Chirona hameri | reverse complement strand
CAAAGCAAAAAAGTTTGTAATTACAAAGAATTTCTTTGTAATTACAAATAATTTTTACACGTTTGTCCAGGCACTGCGTTTGACACGATGGCGTCAAACGTATTGCTTTATCGGTATTAAGCAAAAAGTTATTTGCGAAAAACAGTTCTGGCAAAAAATAACATTTTTTTTACATTTGATGGCCTGTGGAGCCTGCTGAAATCGGAGGACACCAAATGCGATTGCATTTTTCAAGAGCTTTCGATTGTTTCTAGCTATCATAGTTCAGAGATATTTGAGTGTTCAAAGCGAAATCCTAGAACTGGAAAATCGGACCTTTGATGACCTCAATACTGACCCGACCTAAACAAGACCGATATACTTTAGAGAGCTAGTCTCGAGCTATCTAACGCAGTTTTCGGCTTGTCGCTACGTTGCGTGGTTTTCGAGATCATAGGGGGACCCCCCCCCCCCCCCCTCCAGGGCGCGTTGCTTGGCAACGTGGCGGTTGTTTGTGAAGCTCTGCTACTAAACAAGGCTCTGGACGCGCTGCTACTGTTTAAATTGGCGCGTTTGGGGGTTGTACTGTATCACTTCTCCAAAACTCTGTGGGTTGTACTGTATCACTTCTCCAAAACTCTGTGGGTTGTACTGTATCACTTCTCCAAAACTCTGTGGGTTGTACTGTATCACTTCTCCAAAACTCTGTGGGTTGTACTGTATCACTTCTCCATAACGCTGGGGGTTGTACTGTATCACCTCTCCAAAACTCTGTGGGTTGTACTGTATCACTTCTCCAAAACTCTGTGGGTTGTACTGCATCACTTCTCCAAAACGCTGTGGGTTGTACTGGATCACTTCTCCAAAACGCTGTGGGTTGTACTGTAAAGACGTGTATTTCGGACACTGATCGACACAAGGAACGCGCGGCGCAGACACACACACACGGGGCGCGGAATGGTCTGCGTGGGGCGCGCGGCCGGCCGACTGACTGACTGACCAAGAGCCAGGTCAGGTCACGAGGTCACGGGTCAGGGGCCCGCGGCGGCCGGTGCGACGCAGCTGAGGATGGCGCAGTGAACCTGAGGACAGACAGAGAGCCAGCTGTCAGACTGAGGCCCGTGGAGAGTGGAGGCGAGGCCGGTAAACAATAAGACAGAGGTTTCCGATCCTAGCATTAGTCACGGCCGGCGACCAGAGCAAAGTGAGGGACGGTACATGCTAATGCAATGTCCAAAACTCAGGACCGTCACAAAACATACCACTGCACGAAACCGTAGCAAACTCATAACATAATTATCCCCTCCTGTTTCAGTAACAACTCAATTGTCTGAACAACTCAAAACAGATAAACAAATATCAGCGAAACCCTCATTACATTTCAGAGTAACTTCCGACATAATTACGAAGAATTCCGCCTGTTAAACACCACACCACATCCGAATCGCACCAAACACCATCCCACATCACTGATTGCTCACCTTGATCAACACCCACCCCACACCACCGATTGCTCACCTTGATGAGTGAATGCGGACGCGAGCACTGCGGGAGGGGGCGGGGGCGGGGGCGGGGGCGGTGACTAGTAGGGCTGGTGCCGGGAGCCACCACCGCTGCCGCCGCCGCTGCTGCTGCCGCGGCCGCCCCGCTGCTTTCCACCACTGTAGCCCTGGCCGCCGTCGTAGCCGCCACCACCACCGTAGCCTCCGCCGTAGCCACCCTCGTATCCGCCATAGCCTCCGTAGCCGCCGTATCCACCGTAGTAGTCGCCGCCGTAGCCTGCCGGGAGGAACGGAAGAGTCAGATGATGTGCCGCCGGTGGACGAGGGTTAATTCGGAAATTTGACCATGATGAATGACTAGATAAGTGGTTAGGTGCCGAAACTGGAAACAACGGCAACGAGAATTGTAGGGAAACGCATACCAATAGACGTTTAATATACAAATAGGCGCAGTTACCTGGCTCAGACGCGGCTTTTCATGAGACTGTAAAATCACGGGACGTGAGACTTCTGGTACGAGACATCGCATTGCCAAGGCAATATATTGACACACTAAACCTAGTCCATCACCGCACGCATCCCGCATGCCGGTTCATACAGACACAAAACAAGACGGAGCCCTCTCCTGGCTGTTTGTTTAGCGTGCTCCACCTCGGCAAAGCAGAGAACGCTCTCACAAAGATCCATACACACGCACATAAACAAGACACTGGAGGGACAGAATCGTTTGTACCTGCTGTCTGCGCGGCCGCAGCGAGTCCATCCATCCCCTCACTGGCTCCTCGATACCGACACAAGCCACTCGACCACTTCCCACTCCGCCCGACAAGCCACGCAAGCCGAGTCTCCCCCCACTCCCCCTCTGCGATCCCCGCACTGACACCACTCGGACCCTCTTCGCCCGCCCCAAATCCCCCCCTCCCCCGCGCGCAGCTGCCGCCGCCCGCTCACTGCCGCCACGAGGCGTGCGGGTCGTACGGCGCGTACGGGCGGTAGCCGCCGCGGCCGGGCCGCGTCGCTCCGTGGCCGGCGTACGCCGGCGCTGCAGGACAGAGAGACGCGCCTCAGCCACGGGCAGACACGCCGACCGGCCGCCGCCGCGCGCCCACATGTAGGGAAATTTCCACTCAGATTTTGTTTGTCTGTATTCATATTGAGCAATGATTTCGAAGAAGCCGACAGCCTCGTCATTGTATAGGTTTTTCCTTTTGTTTTGAGTGAACTTGTTTTCCTTTTTCACTGATAATTTGCATGGAGGGGCGAACTGCGCGCAACAAACTGGCCATGAAGCACGCTGGCCAACTAACAAGACGCCACCCACATTGCACAGACGTCGGACAAGCTAACCAGACAACCGAACTGCCAAACAACAGGACAGACCGATTCTCAGACCCTTCTGTTTAGTTGCCGGCAACTGTCACACAAAAAACCGCGACTCACCTCCGTAGTTGTCATATCCTGCGCCGTATCCGCCTCCGTAGCCTGCGCCGTAGCCGCCGCCGTAGCCACCACCCCAGCCGCCGCCGCCGCCGTAGCCACCACGGCCGCCGCGACCGCCTGGAGGACAGGGATGCACGTCAGTCCGGTACCAGCCGCTGCAGAGCTACCCCCCAAACAGACCCACCCCGAAACCGACCTAACCCGACCTACCCAAACGTCCGCCTGATCCACCTCTTGTCGAATGCTGACTTAATTGATGTTTAAATGAAATTGCTAATTAACATGATTTTGATTTAATGATTTTTTTTTGTCTTCTCATCCCTGACAAACCCCATAAATAATTCACTGTTTAGCTACTACATTAGTCATCCTGGATAAACCCAATTTTTGCTAGCTACTACTAGAGCATTCATATCCAAAATGATTGTTTAAGCACGCATGCTCCCAGCGACATTAAGGCATACACGCTAACCCAGATAGTCTGTTGACCAAAACAAAAGCACTGATAATCCCACAAACACCCCCCCCCCCCCTCTTCCATCCTCCCTCGTCGCACCGAGGTCCACACACCCTGCCCGTCATAAGTAGACAAGGGCACTGATCGACCTGCGTCGGCACGTTTGTCAGCACCAATCACAGCACAGTACTCCGCATACCTGTGTGGTCACGCGACATGACGAAGGCAGAATGCGGGTCCGTGATATGGTGCCGACGCACATAGACCAGGGCCTAGACGCGATGAGTCTGCCTCATCGCATTGCATCATACCTGACCTCGTGACGTCAGTAGGGCACCATGAGGAAAATTACAAGTGGACGGTAGACATGTAGGAAACCCAGCAGCCGCCTCGTTTAGCCAGGATTCGCTAGAGGCCGCCTCGCATCCCATGCCCACCTTCACCTTGCATCCCGCGGCCTCCGCGCGGGGCGCCTCGCATCCCTCCGCGGCCTCCGTCCGGCTTCGGCGTGGCCTTCTTCACGTCCACCTCGATGTCCTTGATCCTGGTCTTGCCGACGCGGATGAGGTCCTGAACGACCGCCTCCTGCTCGAATGTGATGAAGCAGAAGCCCTTTCGCGTGTTCTTGATCTTGTCCATCGGCATCTCGACCTCGACCACCTGGGAGAGTAGGGGGTTATGATGGAGAACACCGTGCCCTTCTGTTGAAACAATAATGGTGGAACCTACTGGCTCTGGGTCAATATTAGGCTCTGGGCTCCAATGCCAGACCTTACCATCCTGAGCAACAGCCCACCATCGACTACCTCACGATCACAAGCAGCCCATTTACAGCGAGAAGGAAACTGAGCGGCAGAAACTATTGTGCTTCGCGATGCTAAAACTGCCGTTTGTATGGTCAATGAAGGTAATTATATAGTCAATTATATATAATATTATTAATTATATATATATAATTATATAGTCATTTATGGCTGATGAAGGCACAAGCCGAAAGCTCCCTAATTTGACAGTCTTTTTAAAATATGTTTCGGCATTATGAGAATAAGGTTATTTATTATTGTAATTACAATGTAGTCAATTATATAGCTCAATTATATAGTCAATTAAGCAGCGCGCCCGCGAACCGGGCCATTTCCTTACCGTGCCCATGGCGTTGAAGTGGTTCTTGATGTCGTCATCTGTCATCTCAGGCTTCAGTCCGCCGACAAAGATCTTGCCGTGGCGTGCCTTGGCCTTCTTCGGGTCGACCTTCTTGCCGTTGATGATGTGCTCGGCCTTGCCCAGCACCTGTGCAATGACAGGTGGTTATAATGATTACCTCCGATTTCAGGCGCCTCAACTGCCACCGTTATAGACACTTGGTGGTGGTTGGAAACTGAAGAAAATAAGACCAGTGGAGGTAGGTGAAACAAAGTTGATGTGAACCAAACCCAATTGGACACAGTAGATGCGCAAAATGTTTCAGATTGTTGATTGGGGTTTGAGGGCGCGACGATTGCTGGTGTCAATTTGCGGCCAGCAAGTGTTCCTTGAATTTAGGACACTCAATAAAGAGTTGAACCACAAAATCCAGGATGTCCGTACGCACCTTGTCGATGGTCTCTGTGTTGGTGAAGACGAGGAAGGCGAAGCCGCGAGACCGGCCGGTGTTGGGGTCAGTCTTGACATTCACAGACTCGATTTCGCCAAACTCTCCAAAATATTCCCGCAGCTCCTCTGCAGAAGGGAGCACACACAGGTGAGTCGCGTGCCGGGCGACAGGAAATCGTCACAAGGCGGCGGCAGACAAAGCAAGGTCCTTGGCAAGGTCACGCCTCGGATACCAGATTAAGTCAGGGTTGCAGGTTGCTGACTCCGAGAGGCTTCGTAGAATCAACGAGAGTATGAACAAAGGCAATACATGCGTGAGCACATCGCTGCACGCGACCGAAAGTACGTCACAACTCAATATTGATCACCAGCAAAGGACAGTACATATATTCCCGCCCGAATGGTACTGATGATCCGAGTTTAGGGGCGCCAGGCGCCCAAACAAACTGACGGTACAGTTCAGGAATTGTAGAACGGAGCTCCCAACCACGCGACCGGACATTAAGAAAGCGGTCCCGCGTGGTGTGTTAGCGACGTGCGTGTTTAATGTACTTCCTTTGCACAGCCCAGCTGACCCGGCACCGCCCCCAACCGAGGCCGGAGGGCAGCGCTACAGCTGAACACAGTTTGTGCAGGAAGGTGCCTCACTGGCAAGGTTGGCAAAATCGCCCTCTGTTGGTAGCAGAGCTCGAGCCGAGCAGAGCATGAGTTTATGGGAGCTGCAACAGCCAGTTGTGTGGCACCCATCGTAACTTTTTTTAAAATGCATATGAAGTTTCCTTTGGCTTCAGACTTGCTATGGTTGAGAGGTATTATCAGTAGAGGGGATTTTGCCAACCACGATAAATAACAGACAGATAAGCGGTCTGCTTTACGATTCAAAGCGACATGTACTCACTTTCTGAGCTCTCCCAGCTGAGGCCGCCGACAAACAGCTTCCTGAAACGGAGCGGCACAAACCACACGTCAGTGCCTGCCCCTGGCACCTATCTTCCCCGCCCGGAGCCGGCCTGCGACCTCCGCCCCGCAGGCAGACACCCCAGTACAGCTGTTATACTTTACCCGTACTTCCTCTTTCTCTCTCGCGAGACTCTCTCAGAGTGACTGTTAGCTGACCAGAGCGGCTACGTTAGGCCGGTCCCGGCGGCCCACTGACAGCTCTGGACGGCGCGCGTGCCTTAGCAACCCCGTGGGTAGACTCCTCTCTGCCAGTACTGGGCTCCGGTAGTGGGCAACCACTTGAGACGGGACGCCGCCGGCAAGGCGGCCCAGTCTGTAATCGCTATCTGCAATGACACCGGGAGACGGCGAGCAAGAGAGCGAGCGGAGCGGAGTGGCAGGCGGTTATGGTTACGTTAGCGGCAGGGAGGGAGGGCGGGCGCGGTATAAATACCATTGGCGTGACCCGGCCGGCGGTCAGGGGTTGGTGCACGCTCGCCTGTGGAAGAGGAGGGCGCACCGTCAGTCGGCTCCGGCGTCCGTCGCCCATAGACTAATCCGGCTACTGAGAGAAAGAGAAGGAGCTGCTTACGGCCAGGAGGCCTGAAGTTGACACTGCTGGAGATCCTTGAAATGCCAGCCAGCAACGGAAAAGCTGGGAAAATGGGCTTACTTGATCCACAAGAATGACGTCCATCAAAATATGGAATGTTGTTCTGGAATGGTAAGCAACAAAAAATTATGAATCATGGCAAGTGAAGCACTTCAGCAATTACATCAAATTTCAAAACATATTTCAAGAACATCAACAATCATACAAATTGTCAGCACAATCATATAATAAAGTTTTCCACATGGTTTCCAGCCCAAAGATCATGCACCCACTGTGAATAAGAATTCAGTTGTGTACAAAATAGTTCACAAAGCAAACCCAATAAGGATGCCAGTGACGTGCCAAAGGGACCTGTAAATGCATATTTTGCTTGCTTGTACTATCAAAGCCTGCAAGTCGAAATATATATATATATATATATATATATATATATATATATATATATATATATATATATATATTCCACTAGTTCACAACAGTTACAAGATCACAAGCTGCCAAAAAGATGCAAAATGGGTCAGTACATTGAAGTCAAAAGTATCAGGATCTGAAATCTGAAAGCACAATAATCAAACTGAAAGATGATCATTACCCAATTATTTTTAGAACAAATACATCTGGAATGTTTATGTACACCTCAGTCAATCACAAAATTTGGTACAGATCAATTAGCAGTACATGGAACATTACAATGAACATTACAATTAACATTACAAGTACAATAAACATTAGTGAACAAATAAACTGTATGTGAAAGAAGTTCAGACAAGTTGTATGCTCCATATGTGAATGTGATATAAATATGGGGAAGAAAGGGCAGTTTACTAGCACTTGTTATCAAACAAAATTATCAGGAAAGGCTTTAAATGTGAGACAGGTTGTAACTAACTCAAAGTCACTTAACTTACAAATGAAGTTTTTAAATTGGGGATGACATTGAGCTATAGACCGCTGCTGATTGGCTGACAAAGTGGCTGACAAAGTGGCTGTTAGCCAATCAGCAGCAAGACTAGCCTAGACCCCATTTTGACTATAAATTAAATTGCTTAAAAATGGCTAAGTTTTGGGGAAAATGACCCTAGTATTTTCAACATTTCAATAATGGTCAAAGATAATGGCTCTCGGTTCAAAACCAATACCAAAGTGAAACAATCCCTTTAGCAGTTATAGTTCCTAGCATATTGTGTCATACTATTTGGTGAGTAACCAACCACCAAGATGTCAAAATCCAGTCAGCCAAATGTAATATAGACAAACGGCTCATCTTTGTGGCAATTAGCCTGGCCACATAAAAACAGATGTAACCGGACCATGCATGCACCGACAACACCAAGCATATTGCACCCCATTCAACCATCTTAGGGAAGAGCCCCATTAACAAAACCATATTTATCCTTTTGATGTTAATTTTTTAATATATGGCTTAAAATATAATCAGTTCATTCACCATTATGAATTTCTTCCCACTGGTATCTTAGCAAAACCCTACTGACCCCAGGTCATATCACATAGCTGAGCCCAATTAGCACTATCAAATAGCAGTGTTTCAAGCTTCTCGAGCAAGCAAATGTCAAGAACAAGTAGTTGAGAACATCTATACCACCAGCAGCATGAAAGACCATTATTTTTACATCCTGATTGATGTTATGGTAATTTACCCCTTACCCAGATATAATCAAATGGGACCCTCCTTCAGAGCTTCCCAACTACGGTGATCATTACAAATAAATATAAACAAGAACATTGCTCCATTGTTTCTGGCCATCAAACTAAAACACAAATGCAAGGAATTGCAAGTAAGGTCAGGCTGCAGTAAATTTCAACATTACAAATTATCTGCCACATCATATACAGCCAGAAGTTATGTATTCACTTCTATTCTGGTGAAATTATGCACAAGTGAGTGAAGATTTAGTTTCAATAAGCCTTCTACATGAATTATTTAACTGCTTTATGAACATTCTTAGAACATGAAACCAACCATTGAACAAGGCAGGTGCTATTTTCGGTTCCAATGCAAGCCAGCAAGCACAATGCAAAATGACAATGCAACCAAAATACAAATCCATGTTTCTGTTGACATGCTCAGCATCACAGGCCGCAGCAAAATTTTGGACAGAGTTTAGCATACCAGGCTGACCGTGGTAAAACTTCTGCTGACCACGCATTAGT
The DNA here is from genome assembly GCA_036785665.1 of Chirona hameri. Taxonomy (NCBI): domain Eukaryota; kingdom Metazoa; phylum Arthropoda; class Thecostraca; order Balanomorpha; family Balanidae; genus Chirona; species Chirona hameri. The sequence continues at coordinate 28,805 of JAXIVJ010012213.1, read as the reverse complement.
TTTGGCACTCCACCCTTTAATTTCCTGTTGGCTTAGAATGCTTTCATTCCCCAGTTCCAACCAGAATTCTGTGAAACCCAGCTAAAAGGGAGATAATCACCCCTTTCCACAAAAATGGAGTTAGCACCCGACATTGATAGAAAAGAAATATTGTAAATGCATTACATTTTGGATATCACAATTCCTACCAAGAGATATCTTCCAAGTCATAATTGATAAGCACTCCACACTTATAATAAGCAAGTACTCAGTAATAAATTCAGTAAATTAGCTGTTCTACACATTGCTATTTATCATGAATGTATACAATGTTTCCTGCACCATCTTTTGTAAATGTGCCAAACTTTTAGGAACAATCTACAATCATTTGAAAAAAGTGCATTGAAATTGTTAGTTTAGCTTTTCGGTGGTGGCAACCTATTTAGTGTCAGCAAGTTATAAGTGCCCATTCAACAACATTGAACAGATTGATGCAAAAGAGCGCTTTCCAATAGTGGAGGGAAAATGCTGACCATTCATTTTTTTAAACTTCCAACTTTGAATTAGGGAATAATTTTATTTAATTATTAAATTTAGATATTTGAATACCATAACTGTAGCCAAAAAATTGTTGCAACAAAATCAAAAGGTGATTATCTCCCTTTCAGGGGATTTTCTCAAGCCTGTGATGTCATTCCCTTTAAATTCCAATTCAGTTACCCACAGTAGGGAAATACTAAAAAAAATTAGAGCACTCCAATTTTAGACTGATGCTTTGTAAGCGGTCACAAAATACAGTCTTTTTAACAGCTATTGCATAGCACTGCAACCAATTGAACCATGAGGAAAATGTTGAGAAAAAACTTCAAACTTTGCTTAAAGATTAGTTATTTAAATGTATGAATCACTGGCAGGAAACAGTATAGATCCTTCCTTACTCTTATTTTTTGCATTATCTGCTGTTGTGCTCAAATGCTCATGCACTCAATAATTAGAGCAGATTGGGCAAAGTACACCAAGCATACCACATTTTGCAACCCTAGTTTGCAATTCAAAACACATTTTAAATATGCATTTGCATTTTTTTTTCCGACTGCAAGAAAAACCCATGATGACCATTTTTGTATCCTATATGGCTTCTTTGTATGTTCTTATATATCAATTTTGCAAAAAAAATGTAATTGGTTTTTATTAAACTGTTCATAAAGGTACTCTAATTTTAGATCATTTACATGCATGTCTATGGCAGGCCCCGATGACAGAACACCCAAGCAATATTTTGGGAGCGCTCGCTCGAGTATTTCCCTAGTCTTGCAACTGAATTCAAAATGTTCAAGAACATGGCCTGAACAGACTGCACTGAATTACACCATTGCACTCTAAATGACAAACTAATCCCCCACAGGAATACCTACCCAGACAAGCAAATGCGCCAAATTTGCCTCACAGCATGACAAAAAAAACCAAGGCCCAATCATTGCAAAGCAGGCTAAAGAATAAAATGAGCAAATAAACTGGTCTTCTTACCTCTCGTCATCCCTTCCGGGTGCCTCCGCAGAGCCGCTGTCTTTGGCTGCGCTGTCGCCGCCGCCATTTTTGGCCTTGCCATTTTCCTGTGCGATCGCTTCCCCCGAGTTGAAACCCTCGTTTCCGGTGTAGTCGGAGGTGAAATCTTCGCTCATCTGCACATCAGCAACAGCATCAGCCATGATTGCACACAATACTCCGGCCGTAATCAAACGAATATGGCGCCGGGCGGGATGTGAAAGACCGTTGGCGGTTTGACGCTTTGGCGCGGATCGATTTCATGCATTCTGGGTAATAGTTTACCGACTGCCCGCCAGGTGGACGCGTTTAGAAATACTAGATAATGCACAAAAAACACACATTAGTTGAACGAAACAGGTTCTCAGCCACTCACCTTGTGTTTAAAAAGTTTGTCGAAGTGTAGAAAGTAAAAAATCAGACTTAGAAACGCTAGAAATGCCCGAAAAAGCACGCAAACCCCAGCCGCACCTTCCGCAGCAAGAAATTCGGCGCAAGAGAATCATTGATTGTCTCTGTACAGCGTTGTCGAATTATGCAAGTTTTCCGAGAATTTTTAAGAAATGTGAATGCATTTTCGCATCATAAGTGACATAAAAAAGAATGTTGTTGAAAAATTAATAAATCAAATACAAAATCAGCGATTAAACAAACAACAAAAGTACAAAATAAATGCTTTCACATTAGGAAGCTGCTACTAAATTAGCATAGTTATTGCACGTATATTGAACAAGCGTTTAATCCAGCGAATCTAAGTAAGCCAAGCAACGCCCATGCAGCCAACCGCAGCCGTGTGACGTCCTTCCTTTCGCCCATCCCCATTTTTAGTTACCCCACCGGCTGCTGACCGCCGAACCGCAACCGCAGCAGGGTCCGTGAACAGGCCTCACGTGAGCATTTGTGACCTTACGTGAGAAAGAGGCGAATATGATCAGTGGTAGGTTTGCTCTGAGCTTTTGATTTTAGCGGTTCTATTATAACTATTTAAGCAGCTTGTAGGCCTTATAAACTAGCATTTTGTTCTGTTATGACATTATTCCAATGCTTCCAAGTTCAATGGTTTTAGTCAAGCATCTTGGGGCAAGGGCGGATCCAGGGAGGGGAGGGGGGGAGGGAGGGGCAAGGGGCCATGACCCCCAAAGATCATGAAACCATGATTCCCCCCCCCCCCCCAAAAAAAAACAACGGCCGGACGTATGTACACAGTGGCGGACGGCTCACGGCCCGCTCCTTCGCTCATCCCCCCCCCCGCTCAACTTCTCGCTGACGGCGGACGGTCCGCTACCCTCCGGTCAACAACTTCTCGCTCGCTGACAGCTGACGGCCCGCTACCCCCCCCCCCCCCCCCCCAACAAAAGAAACACCGCTAGATCCGCCCTTGATCTTGGAGCTTGGGTTTGACCAGCCTAACACAAACAAACACGCAGGTGTCTCGGGGATTTATTACACCATCACATCACTGGCGGATCCAGGGGGAGGGGGCAAAGTGGCCATGACCTCCCAAACCGCCTGAAATCGGCGAAAAATTGACACATTTTTTGATATAGAAGAAAATCTAAGCAACTTTTACTAAGGAAAGATTGTTTTAAATCAGCTATCAATGCATAAGGAAGCGAAATCCGAAGAGTTTTCAGAATTGTGTGAGACTTTTTGGGATTTCACCCCCCCCAAAAAAAAACGTTCTGGATCCGTCAATGCATCACGCGTGAAGCGCTGGCGGTAACCAGACATAGCCGGGGAATGTAAAGCTGCGTGTACTGTTCAGTTGCACTGGCATCGACGGTTTTCGTGGGAGCGATTGCCACCAAGAACAATCCGATGGGTGGGTTATAATCCAGATCACGACTGCCACCAAGAACAATCCGATGGGTTGGTTGCAATCCAGATCTCGACTGCCACCAATAACAATCCGATGGGTGGGTTGCAATCCAGATCACGACTGCCACCAAGAACAATCCGATGGGTGGGTTGCAATCCAGAATCAGTTGTTAGTAGTAGTCCAGGCGACCAAGATACGCCCAATGAAGAGAAACACAGACTATGATTCCTCCCGACACGTCACCCAATGGAGAGAAACACAGACTGTGATTCCTCCCGACACGTCACTCAATGGAGAGAAACACAGACTATGATTCCTCCCGACACGTCACTCAATGGAGAGAGACATAGACTGTGATTCCTCCCGACACGTCACTCAATGGAGAGAAACATAGACTATGATTCCTCCCGACACGTCGCTCAATGGAGAGAAACATAGACTATGATTCCTCCCGACACGTCACTCAATGGAGAGAAACATAGACTATGATTCCTCCCGACACGTCACTCAATGGAGAGAGACATAGACTAGGATTCCTCCCGACACGTCACTCAATGGAGAGAAACATAGACTATGATTCCTCCCGACACGTCACTCAATGGAGAGAAACACAGACTATGATTCCTCCCGACACGTCACTCAATGGAGGGAAACATAGACTTACAGCAAGCACCGCCTTCTTCTCCGGATACGACGTATTGGTCTCAGATGTTGGACAGGATACAGGTCCCGCACCAGTGTCCCTGAAGTCAAGCCCCATTCACGACTACTGCGTCACCGCCTTGCAAAGTCATGCTGTGTGCAATGTCATATGGCACATGGACGGAAATCAAGAGGGAAGCATGACACAAAACACAGCAACAAGAGGAGCGCTCCAGAAAAGACATCAAATAACAACTTCTACGCTTCCAATGCCAAAGCTATCACACCAAAATATTGACTACGAAAACCAAACGTACACCCACAAATCATATGCGAATAAATAAACCGGAAAATAATTCGTCAAGAATGCCCTGGGTCTACAACAGCTAACCTTGTAGTAACTAGTTCCACCTATGTTATGCCTCAACCTAACGCAAAACGGTCTTCAGAGGCTTTGTCACACTCCTCCACACACACAGTGAGCAGCGCCCGCACTTTTGATCGTAGAAAATGACTCATGGCCTTACAGTATGCCTGACCCTTCAGAAGAGCTGAAACTAACAACAAGGCAAAACAGACATTTTAAAATGTTGCAACAATATACTCCGGAGTTGCTTTATCTGTACTTGTTTCAAATAAATGCCCGCATCATGCATCATGGCCTAGTTTCGTGTAGGCAGCGACTCGTAGTTACCGCTCGTTTCGGGGTTTACAAGCCGTACTACTCATATGTATCAGCTTGGCAACATCTTAAATGAACTCACTTTCGTGCCCGGTACACAAACCTCCCTAGACATAGCTCTAGCAAGCGTATGACTTCGCCCCCATAGCAACCATACCACCACGACAACCGGTCTTTGTTTTGCGTTGCTATGACAACCTCCCCACATCACCAGTGCTGTACCAGCGTCACCACCAGTGCTGTATGGCGTCTTGCACATTTATAACGGACATCATCGCACACATTCTGAGCGTGCAATATCTTGCGTTGCTACGAAAATATGGGTCACCACACTGAGCAAGTCTAGCGTCTTGTTCACACCTTCCACACCTTCAGCGAGTCTAAAACGCGCTCCAGTTGAGGGTTGCCACCTGCAAGAAACAACAGATACGGTTAGGCAAGATATTAAAGGCTACTGCTACCTAATCAGTTTATGAGAGAAGATTTAAACCACTGCATTAGTATTTCTAGGATTGAGAGCATTGCATTCATAATTCAAGGAGCGACACAGCTTGAGAGCTGGGGAAAACACGGACCATGAAAAATCTCCAGATACGAGCACGCGCCAATTTCTCCATGATTAACGAGCACGCGCCAATTTCTCCATGATTAAACAATACACATAGACCGTTCCTGTTTCCTTCAACGCAACGCAGACACAACCAATTCAACTGTCAAATATTATCGGGGAGGAGGATGAACCCTGCTGAAGTCTCTCCTATATCATCCAGTTTTCCGCCGCAACTGACGGAATCACAACCACAATAGGTGACGTCACATCTGCAAACGATGACGTCACATCCACTACTGATGCCGTCACAGCTATATGTATGACGACGTACCGATGATGACGTATGCATGACGTACCGAGTGACTCGATCTGCTGTCTCGCCTCAGCGTCGAGTCGCTTCAGCGTCTCGCACGTGTAGTCAAACGAGCCGAACTGCTTCAGGAGCGAGATGCAGTACTTCTTCACCTGGCATGAGGACATGGTGGTAATATGGTGTAACACGGTGGTAATATGGTGTAGCATGGTGGTAATATGGTGTAACACGGTGGTAATATGGTGTAACATGGTGGTAATATTGTGTTATATGGGGTCATAAAGGGTCATATGGGATCATGCATGGTCATAATGAGAGCATACAAGGCCACAGCGGTTCATACATAACATGGGATAACATCGACCATTGATTTTGTTATCATTTGATTGGTTTTATATTAAATTGATTACGATCGAGCGCGCTCGTCCCTCCGTGGAGTAAGGGAAAAATCTGAATATGAGCGGCCCGACCCGACCCGGCCGCATATTTCTCAAGTGTATACAGCTGGCGGTCGTGTTTGGAAATAGCAACCACTTAGGGAGACATAAGTCAGTCAAAAATATAGATATTGCTTCCTTTTTTTTTGGGGGGGGGGGGCACTCGTCCATACTTGGCTGTCCAATATATCTTCCGGTTTTTTAATATGTTTGAAAAGTTTCATTTTGGGAAATTGTTTCCCCCCCAAAAAAAAATTGGGGGGAACAATTTCCCAAAATCAAACTTTTCAAACATTCAAAAACCGGAAGATATATTGGAGAACCAAGAATGGACGATGCCCCCCCCCCCCCCCCCCAAAAAAAGAAGAGCAATATCTATATTATTGACTGACTGATATCTCCCCAAGTAGTTTCTATTTCCAAACGCGACCGCCAGCTGTATACACTTGGGAAATATGCGACCCCGGCCCGACCCATGGCGACGCTTTGAGAAGCTCTATCTATCTATCTCTGCAACCGCACGTCCGATAGACAAGCGGGTTTCTTTGCAGAATACCCCCATCCACCGTAGCCTGTTGAGGCCAGAGCCGGCTCATGTGGGTGACTACCTCTGCGCGTGGCACGTGCCGCGTGAGGGGTGTTTGAAAAGTGTTTTGTCGCAAAAACTCCGCAACGGTTGGGCCGATTATGTGCAATTTGGTGTGTGGTTAGGGAGCCTTCAGCCGCCACTTTCCCACAAGTCAGGGGTGGGTGCCTCTGCACGTGCGCACGTGCGCACCCTTATTATATATCTCAGGAACGGCTGAGCCGATTGTGTTCAAATTTGGTGTGTGGTTAAAGACCTCTCAGCCGCCACTTTCCCACAAGTCAGGGGATAGGGGGCCCCTGCACGTGCGCACCTTTTTTGTATCTCAAACTACTTGCTCGATCGAGCTGAAATTGTGTGTGGTGGCAGGCAATGTACTAGCAAATCAGCACCCTTCACACCACAAGCACGTGCTCACATCCGAATGCTATGACGCAACGAATCCAAATAAAATTACCCAATCTAGGAATGCTATGAATGCGTACACATACCGACTCACCGCACATTTCCTTCGCACTCGCTCGTTCATCGCCAACTACGGCGCCTTACTGGTTTTATATTACGCCGGGCAAAATGACGCTAAGAAGACATTCTTCCCACTAACACTACAGTATAGTGGCCAATCACGCCACAACGCTATCCCCAATTTCGCCTACGAACAAAGTTCAGTGACATCATCATGCATCACCCTATGGCGTCACAGACACCAGTGACGTCACGTTACCTCGACGTCAGTGGTGCGCTGTCGGATGATGTTGGTGACGCGGGTGTCGTCCGGTCTGCTCTTGATGGCGTGGATGCAGGGAAAGTTGAACTTTCCCTCGGTCAGGTCCTCCGCGTAACTCTTACTCTCCGTGTACTGATGGATAACGGGTGTGACGTCACAGCGTCGCTCTCGCTCTCTCGCTTTTTCGCTCTCTCGCTCTCTCGCTCTCTCGCTCTCTCTCGCTCTCTCGCTCTCTCGCTCTCTCGCTCTCTCGCTCTCTCGCTCTCTCGCTCTCTCGCTCTCTCGCTCTCTCGCTCTCTCGCTCTCTCGCTCTCTCGCTCTCTCGCTCTCTCGCTCTCTCGCTCTCTCGCTCTCTCGCTCTCTCGCTCTCTCGCTCTCTCGCTCTCTCGCTCTCTCGCTCTCTCGCTCTCTCGCTCTCTCGCTCTCTCTCTCTCTCTCTCTCTCTCTCTCTCTCTCTCTCTCTCTCTCTCTCTCTCTCTCTCTCTCTCTCTCTCTCTCTCTCTCTCTCTCTCTCTCTCTCTCTCTCTCTCTCTCTCTCTCTCTCTCTCTCTCTCTCTCTCTCCCTCTCTCTCTCTCTTCATGAAGCGTTAAGTGTTAAAGCAGCAATTTGCACACACAAAATGCACCGTGCCAGAATAAAAAATACATCTTAAACAGTCTTAGTGGCAAATATGGGATACAAATGATGAAATTTAAAATAGGAATGAAATACTGACATTCACATATTCGTGACAAATATTCATGATTCAGTGAGAGGTCCACGACGCTTAAATATTAGCGGAATCTTCTGTAAGCCCCAAGAGAAACAAAGTACGCCAGTCTGCCGGCACTGTACTTACCTCCTGTAAACAGAGGTTGGCGTAGTCGTCACGGATCTGGAAGTAGAGTCCCAGGGTGGAGGAGAGCTCGGTGAAGTCATGTTCACACGTGGAGAAGAGCTGCATCAGCCGCGTGGCCAGACCGAACAGGCCGCCCGTCTCTGCGTCGTGACGTCAAAAGATGGATCAGTGACGTCACGCGATAGACTCGGGGGGGGGGGGGGCAATAGTGACTAAAGCTCAGGGGCGGATACAAATATGACTGAAATCGGCCGAAATGTGACACATTGTCGGACTCCTAACAAATTCTAAGCAGAGTTTAGGCACGGAAGTTGGCAAAAATTATTTATTTGTGTACAAGGAAGAAAAACTAATATTTTTAGATTGTCTGATATATTTTGTAATTAGATTGTAGACTTTCTAAGAGTTGGACCCCAAACCCGCCTTTTTGACAGTTCTTAGCTCAGCCAGAGTGACAACACCGGCACAGCAGTGAGCTGCAGGACGATCAGTCGGCCATCCAGTGGACGCTGTCTTATGACGTGTATAAGACACTACTCACTCCGAATGGTCATCAGCCGGTACTCGTCCTCTGTGGGACAGTGGAAGTTGTCCCGCCAGTAGATGTCCATACCCTGGCCCCGGTGGAGCTCCAGCAGCTGCTCACAAAACACCGACGTCGCCTGGCAACACCACATTACGATCACGTCATTGGTCCAACCGGCGCTGATTTGTGTGTGTTCTGCGGTGTTAAGCTTATCGTGTGAGTTGTTGACGAGCAGGGTGGGAGAACACTTGCGGTTAATAAGCAAACGGCCCACGGATAGCCTCACAGTAACGCTCTGAGAAAATATCCTTTGTAAATAAAGGTGAGATCGGTCAAAGAAGACTCGAATCATTTGCTGTAGAAGAGCTAAGATCATGTGCTAGCAGAACAACAAGCACAAACAGAAGTCATACGTAACCGACACAGGGCCAAATATAGTATAAGCTTATGAAAGACAGACCAAACGGCACAACAAGTAGCGGCCCAATATGCTCTTATTGGAATTAGCAGCTGCATACACAGGGCAAGGCTAACATAACGACCTGGATTCACAGCACTAACAAACAGTGCAGCACACAGTGACCTACCTTGGGGTGCTCCAGCGCTTGAGTCCGCTCCAGGCCCATGAAGTAGACGTAGTTGGAAGCGTTGATGGTGCTGGCCATGCCGTAAATGCTGTGCGCCACGGGGATCCCCCGGCGGAGGATGCTCCGGTCCTCAATGTCGTCAATTCTGCGAAAAATAAATAATCAAACGCACTGACAAGGTCGATGAGATAGCGCCTGGTTATGGGTTGGATGATTATAAAACAGACTTGTGAGGGAAAGAAATCGGAAAAATGGATTGGAAAGTATAAATGTTGATTGATATTGACTTGGTGAAAATGTGATTGATATGTGAAATGTGAAAAGCACAGTTGATTGATACTGAATTGGTGGAAGTGGGAAAGGGAGCACTATATTTCCTTATCCGGCACTTAACCCGCGAGTTACTGGGGTATATTTCATAACGCGACTTACTGGGGGGTGGGGTGGGGGGGCTATTTGTTGCCCCCCCCCCTTCTGATCTCCGGAACTACTGGACCGAATGTAAAAATTAAAACGGCATTCGATAGCCCTGGGAAATTTATCGAGGGAAACATAATATTGTTGACCTCGGGGTCACCGAAGACGTCACAGGTCAGGTCAAGTACAAAATGTTTGACCGTGTCAAAAGGTCTTGATGGATGGAATTGTCGCGCAAAATTGCGATATTAAACGCATAAACGTCGATACATCGGTATGATTCGTGTGTCTGACACTTCTAAGTACCTTTCTATGCTGTTTATGACCTTGGGTCAGGTCAAGGTCATCCGAGGTCACGAGGTCAAACTGCAGATTACGGTCATTAGGCGTTGTAACACATGTTTATGAGTTTGTTTTTCGTCTAGAACGCGAAAAAATGACTAGAACATTGTTTGTTCCATATAAATAGAAGTAAAAAAAAAATGGAAATGCGTTGTATATGCATAGTGATGCTGTGAGAAGTGGTCGATTTTTGTCATTTAACCCTATTTGTAACAGGCTCCTGGCTACCCCTATTTGTAACAGGGGGGGGGGGCGGATTCCGCCCCCCCGGAGATCTCGAGATCTACCCGTCCGATTTTCAAAAATGAAACGGTGTTTGGTTCCTCTCAACACGATCTACATTTATAAATAATAAAAAAATCTAAATTTTGGATAGGGGGCAACAGGGGGGCAAAAACGACAAATTTTAGTGGTATTTTTGATTCAACATAGCTTTCATGTTTATCGACCGATTTTAACACAACTAATAGGAATCGATAGAGATTGAATCGGAAATTGATATATGACGGTGACGTTTGAAAATTCAAAAATCATAGGCGTGTGCAGGTCACTCAATATGGGGGTGAAGTAAATGCGTAATAAAACCATTTTTTATGTTGTTTTTTATAAATGAAATGGTATGTGATTGAGACATTAGAAAAAACAGTTATAAACCATAATTTTTGCCATAGGCGGTACCAGGTTAGTGAAAAAGGGGGGTAAAATTGGGAAAAATATTAACCGCAGACAAGTTGCTACCCAGCACTATAAATATGTTACTGATCATAGATAGTTCCTTTTTGCATGTTGTACTTCATCATAGGCGTATCCAGGATCCAAACTAGGGCGGCGCAAGACCGTTTGATAAGTATATTATCCGCTATTATGATACTAACTAGTCAACAGTGACTATTTCACTTACAACTTCAATTAACATTGCTTACCCCCCTTTTTACCCTACCTGGACTCGCCTATTACCTTATAATCGTTCGTAGAGTAGCCTGTGGTGCGTGTTTCATCCGAAAACTGCAGTATGTTATGTCATTATACGCCGATGCCTCTTAGTTTCCTTGCAATAATATGACCCCTTTCTTCCATTCCTGAGCACGCCTCTGCAAAAAATGACTTTATTCCCTTTTCTGGTCTCATATGTGCATATATTATTATAAGCTAAACGTATATTGCGCCGTTATCGCTGGCATATCGTCATCACCATGCCAGTCACCCCCCTTTTCATGTTCCTGAACGCGCCCCTGAAACTCTATATGTAATAAATTATGCAAATAATGGAAGCAGAAGCTATCTTTTACATCTTGATAGCTATAAATGCCCCTTACATTGCTCTATTGGCTTCCCGCCAAGCATTGAATACTTCCTGGAAACCCCCCTTTTCAAGCCCCTGAAACCGCCTCTGCCATGCAATTTTGTATGATATTTCATTAACATCATCTAATTTGCACTTGTTGCAATCACGGTAAGCCGATGTAACTCCTTCATACTTGATGCAGTTAGGAAGAAACCGTGAAGATCGCATTTCCGTATTTTCGCCAAATGTCGCCTCCGAGCCCACCCAAAACTGTGCCCTGGAACCGCCTCTGTTCAAGTTAAGAACTCAAAATTTTGACTCCAAATGCGGAGTTCAATTCTATGAAAAGTCCCAAAATTGCATGGGCCTGATCCCAGCCGTTCTGGAGATATCCGCGAAAAACATGAGGGGGGGGGGGGGGGCGGAATCCGCCCCCCCTGTTACAAATAGGGTTAAAGGTCATAACTCGGTCATTTTTAAAGATATCGACTTTAAATTTGGTACACATATTCACCGCATACGTCTCGATCACATGTATTCCGGTTTTTGAATAATTCTGATTTTTTTCTTGATTTTTGTTTTAATGTATTTGGATTTCTCGAAATTTTGAATTTAAAAAAAAAACTTCTAAAAAATCCGAGATAGCAGTTTGATAGCCCGGTCTATTGTCAGTAATTTGATTTAAACCAATTTAGTTTATCTCAAATATCGTACCTTTGACAGCGTTTTCCGCAAAACATTATTTTGCAACAAAAACCGAAGAACATGACGTCACTCTGACGTCATTCCCGGTTGACCTATCATAGCCTCATATTTTTCCGTTTGCCAACATGTGTATAATTGATGTGAAAGAAGGTACTGCAAGTTTGGTGACGATACCGGTGTTCGTTTAGGAGTTATTGCAAAATAACGGGGGGGGGGGGACAAAAAATAGCCCCCCAGTAACTCGCGGGTCAAAGCGCTGCAGAAGTGAATGGATTTAGGATTACAAGCTCTTCCCTGGGGGGATTATCAACGGTCGTAGAGCTGGAGAGAAGAGCACTGGGCTTCTGACCTTTCCCGGTAGTGGCAGCCCGGGTTCGAGTCGTTTCGGCGCTCGCTATTTGTTCCTGACTGGGATGGCCTGCGGCCGGTGGCAGCAGTCGCACTCAAGGTCAGGTGACGTCAGTGAGCGGGGCGGACCGTGTCCAGGTATATCGGGCACGTACAAATTTCGCTTCTCAATTCTGCTGGCTACCAGTAATTACGCGATCGGATGGTAGAGGCCAGGGCCTGTGCAACAAGCTCTGCTTAGAGCGGGTCCTGACCTCGGAAATTCACCCATTCAAAAGGTTCGGACTAAATTGATAAAAAATATAAACCAGTGACGTGGCAAAATTCGGGGAATTCCGGCAAAGCACATACATCAGTAGCTTTGGAAGATTGGAAAGATTGGAAGCTTCTTTCCAATCTTTCGCCAGACATTAATAATTGATGGGGCTCCCAATTTAGGTGTCCCAAAAAAAAAACACTTTTTCGTCGGTGCAAGCTTGCCAATTGACAGGGCGTTCTTCTTTAGCCCAATAACAAGTATGCCAAATTTCATTTCGATCCTTTGAGTTTTGGTCCCCTCCCCCCCGGGCCTCCGTAACCCCTACCCAAAAGGTCAAAAATGAAAGTCGTCGTACAGACCTCCGCGTGTGCTCATTTAGAAGCTCTTGTGAAGTAGAATAAACTTTAATTCAGTCGAAATGCTCTAAATTCAAGTTTGCGTTCTGTGAGTCATAAACAGAGCCCAAAAGCAAGCCTTCAATAGAGCTCTATCGAAGGCTTGCTTTTGGGCTGTTTATGACTCATAGAACACACACTTGAATTTAGAGCATTTCGACTGAATTATAGTTTATTCTACTCGACAAGAGCTTCCAAATGAGCACACGCGGAGGTCTTTACGACGAATTTGATTTTTGACCTTTGGATAGGGGTCAACCTTTTTTACCTTTTGGGTACGAAGGCCCGGGGGAGGGACCAAAACTCAAAGGATCGCAATTCAATTTGTCATACTTGTTATTGGCCTAGAGAAGAACGCCGTGTCAATTGGCAAGCTTGCAACGACGAAAAGTGTTTTTTGGGCCACTATGCTCCCATTCCCACCCGTTTCAGCATATTTAACTTTTAGTGGTGCTAAAAAATGATATAGTCTGTCCCATACCCGTTCCAACCCGTTAATTTTCCCAAAGTTTGCCCCATTCCCACCCATCCCCGTCCCGTTCCCACCCATCCCCGTCCCGTTCCCACCCATCCCCGTCCCTTTCCCACCCATCCCCGTCCCGTTCCCACCCATCCCCGTCCCGTTCCCATTCCCATACGGGATTCCCGCTCGATGAAGGGCTCCACTGAACTAACAGAAGGGACGCTTCATAAAAACTGACCGCATAGCACACAAGTGAGCTACGGTCCACCTACAGGGAATGGTCACCAGGACGCATACCGTGGGGGGGGGGGGGGGGCAAGGATGTGAATGGACTTGAGGTTGGCACTACCAGCTGGCTGCCTAATTACTTAGCTACCACTAACTAGCAGTCACCGGCAATAGTGGTGAAGGTCCCTGTCTATAGAACCGCATGTCTGCCAATGTTCCCGGTGCAGCCCTGTGCACTTGCAGGGAATGACAAACGGGACAAATAATCAGACATTGTTTCGTCTGAAGTGCACGCCATCGTCTGTATCTGTCATATTTATCCGTATCTGAATCTATCACTGCATCTGTCCCGTATTACCTTAAAACCACGGCTCCTCCAAGCCTGGTGACGTCACTCACAACAGCTTTTCCTCATATGTCTGTTACCTATCCTCCGTGTGCCCTTTTCCTCATCATCCGTGTGCCCCGTGGCCGTATCTGCCCTCCTGGCCACACCAGCCAGAGTTCCAGTGACGTCACTTACAGCAGGCTTTTCATCATCTGTCTGTTACCTATCCTCCGTGTGCCCCGCGGCCGTATCTGCCCTCCTGGCCACACCAGCCAGAGTTCCAGAGACGTCACTTACAGCAGGCTAGCATTGTGCAGCATCTCCACGATCTGCTCGATCTGTCGCAGCTTCTCGGCCGGTACCGCCAGCCAGTAGTTGAACGACTGGGCCAGCTTTGGCCGGATCTGCTTCCCCGGCGTCTGGCAGATGTAGTGGAACGGCTGCAGCAGCATCTGTTGGCCAAACACAGACGGGGACGTCATCAAAGGGTGGCACTGGAGGGTGGCACATGGGTCAAAACACAGACGGTGACGTCATCAAAGGGTGGCTGGCACTGAAGGGTGGCACATGGGCCAAAACACAGATGGTGACGTCATCAAAGGGTGGCACTGAAGGGTGACACATGGGTCAAAACACAGACGGTGACGTCATCAAAGGGTGGCACTGAAGGGTGACACATGGCCCAAAACACAGATGGTGACGTCAGCAAAGGGTGGCACTGAAGGGTGGCACTGAAGGGTGGCACATGTGCCAAAACACAGACAGTGACGTCATCAAAGGGTGGCTGGCACTGAAGGGTGGCACATGGGCCAAAACACAGATGGTGACGTCATCAAAGGGTGGCACTGAAGGGTGGCACATGGGCCAAAACACAGACGGTGACGTCATCAAAAGGTGGCACTGAAGTGTGGCACATGGCCCAAAACACAGACGGTGACGTCATCAAAGGGTGGCACTGGAGGGTGGCACATGGGCCAAAACACAGACGGTGACGTCATCAAAGGGTGGCACTGAAGGGTGCCACATGGGTCAAAACACAGACGGTGACGTCATCAAAGGGTGGCACTGGAGGTGACACATGGCCCAAAACACAGATGGTGACGTCAGCAAAGGGTGACACTGAAGTGTGGCACATGGGTCAAAACACAGACGGTGACGTCATCAAAGGGTGGCACTGAAGTGTGGCACATGGCCCAAAACACAGACAGTGACGTCATCAAAGGGTGGCACTGAAGGGTGGCACATGGCCCAAAACACAGACGGTGACGTCATCAAAGGGTGGCACTGAATGTTGCTGTCATCAAAATATGGAGGTGATATCACCAGCGCAAAAAAAAAAACAAGAAGACTTGAAGTTTGACTTCAATCTCTACCTGAGATTCTGAACAATATATTTCAGGCCTTGGCCATTTAACCTCAAATAATGTAATAATCTCTGATTGAGCAATGCAGAGGGGCATTGCAATTATGTCATGGTAACCCACCTTGTCATGAGTGGGGTCCCCTGACATGCTGAGGTATTCCGTGGACGGTGCATCCTTCTCCTTGCAATCTTTGGAAGCTTGCTCTTGATTGTCCATGCTGCTGAAGAACATGCAAGATATCTGTGACACCATCAGGAAAGAATCCATAACATGATCAATAGCATGTCATTGATGACACACATTGGTTTTACAGGCTCAACATGAGTTTCATGGTACTTCATACGATAGACGGTGACGTCATCAAATGCCTTGTGTTTACAATGCAGTCAAAATGGCAAAACAACACACATCTTCAATAATTTCTGGATTACACAATATGGTTAGAGAATGTCTACAGAAAACAGCTTATTCCTAAAATCCTAGGCATCACCATGGGGGAAAGGTCAATTTACCCCACCCTAAATGGGGGAAAGAAGGGCAATTTACCCCACCCTAACCTCTGACTGGTGACGCCTTGAGATCAATACAGGTCTGAGGTGACGTCAGACAAATGGAGTAGGTTGATGAAGCCCATAGGATCACCTTAAAACCAAATATTTATTTAAATACAGCTACATCAGTTCAACTGAGCGAGTTGCCGTGAGCGGACGTGTTCGCGGCTCACTCCTACCCGTGCTGAAACCTGCTGAAACAGGCAGTTTTGAAGAAAAAAATAATAAATTTGTACACCTAAAATCGGTCTTAGCGTTCGCACCACAAAATACGACATCAGCAACTCAAAGTGACAGGTTATCCTAGCTTGATATGAATCAGACCCAGATATGAATCAGATAGGACAAAAAGCCGCAGTTATAAGAGATGAACAACAGGGCCCAGGTTAGGTCAACTTAGAAATTTGACCTCAGGTCAAGGTCAAGTGGTGACCCAATTAGGTCATGTTGCACATTGGGAGACATGCCTCGACAAGACAAACACATTGGTGCCAGTTTCACTTCTCTATCTTGATTTTGTCGAGTTATTGGCAACAAATTATTGGTGACCTCAGGTGACCTCATCTGACCCTGTAAGGGTCACCGAACAAAAATTGCACATGGAACTTCAAGAATGGCCTATGATAACATGATCCAGAAGGAATTGGGCTGATATAATTCATATCCTCAGAATAGGAAGCATTTCATTATTTCCCCATTGACTTATAAAGGGAGGTCACGAAATTGACCCGACCTTAGGTCACCGAAATAAATAAAAATCCGAGATCAACGTATTGTAGGTACTATTGCCCTTATGAAATCCTGTAAGTACGAAATCGATCGGCCAAAAAACGTGGCAGTGGTGCGACCGGAAACATTTTTGGAGGTGGGGTCACGTGACCTGGTCTGGTGACCTGACCTGAGATGACCCGAGGTATTTTTTACATAATGTGCGCAATTAATGGCCGAACAGCAGTGCCAAAAACGGCGGCGCTGCGCGCCGCAGTTTAGGGGGCGTCTAAACGCCCCCCACCCCTACGGCGCGGGTTAAGCTCTGCCTTTATAGCCACAGAAGCCATGGCTGCCACAGCGCCTTGAACAGGCCTCAGGGTGCATAGTTAGGGTAAATTAGTTTGAGAGAAACAGAGATGATGTAGTTACTTACAGTGCATGTTTCAAATAGGGGTTGGGAATCACTTTAGTTCTTAATATTTACACTGCTGATATAAGTTGACAAAATGCACACAGTGTTTCCTTTAAAGGGAGTGTGCCTACTGTTTTGAAATGCCAAAAATATTTTTCATACGGTAAGTAGCTGTTGGTTTGATTGTTGTATATGATGAAATTCACATCTGAAGCCCCTTTAGTTGAATTTTCACTTATATTGTTTTTTGTTTATTTTTGTTTCGATATCTATAAAACGATCGCCACTATGGTGGTGTTATGTAAAACGGCGCACATAAGACAATACAATTACGGTCACATCATGCAAGATAGAAAGACGAGTTTTGCACAGCACGTTCTTGCCACTGTGAACTTTATTATGTGCAAGTTTCGTAGCTCTAAATTGATATCTTCTTCAAAAAATGGCCATCGGCCATCATCGAAATGGCCATCATCGAAAAACATGATGGCCGTCCAGTTTCTGTTCGGCTGCTGCTATCAGCGTGCACGAGCTGTTTTGTTGAATTGCTATTGGCCGGCGTTAACAATATGTTAGCAGTTTAATCGATAGTTGCGGTGCTTCTAGTAGCGGAAGCCCTCTGGAGTCTACCCGATAACTTTTTGCTCCCAAGCAAATTCCTGGAGTCTTGGAATATCTCAGCAACTAGGGTGAATCTGGAGAAATGAAGTATTGGTTCAATTCAGAAAATTGTGTTCTATAGACCAGTGTCAATAACCCCAACTAAGCGATGTGAGTAGGCACACTCCCTTTAAAGGGAAATAATGACCTTTTGATTTTGTTAGCAACAATTTCTTTGGCTACCGTTATGGTATTACAATGATGTGATCTAAATTTAAGAATTTAAAAAAAACTTCCCCAATTCAAAATCGGAAGTTTGGAAAAATTAAAGTACATATACTGTTCATGATCAAGTGCATATACCGTTCGTGAGTTCATGATCAGTATTTTCCCCCACTATTGGAAAGTGACACATCTGGCGCTTTTGTATCAATCTGTTCAACGTTTTTGAATGGGCACTTCTAAACAAATCGCTGACACTAAATAGGCCATCATCGATGCGCATCGATGAGCTTCCAATTTAATTGAATTGCCAGTTTGTGTATTGTTTGCTAATTTTGGGGGGAAAATGATTATTTTGCATGATAATATAAAGCATAGTGTTATATACAGTAGAGACAAAACCAATGCTGTATAAACCAAAACTTATACAAAAACTATACAAGGACAAAACTATACGAAACTCCTAATGTTAAAAATAAATGAAGGAATTTTCAAAAATTGAGGGTCGCAACCACTAACTAGGCCATCGTTATATGCATCAGTTAAAGATATATTGCCATCTCCCAAGGGTTTCTAAAAAGCAACTTAAATGAATGGTGGGGGATCAACAATCCTGTATGCTCAAGCTCAAACTTGCTCTTGCAGCACCTAAAACAGTGTATCGGCAATTTATTTTGTATTTATTTCTGACTCCAAAACGTTGGTCCCAGCTGTGCTCAGAACTAGATTCATGATGGCCGCTCTCATCCAGTTTGGTTGTGAAATTGACGCCCGCCCAAAGCCGAAGCGTCCGAATTCGCCAAGACTTGCCCTTGGAAAAGTATATATGTGTTATAAGGTGTTGGTCACAAATCTCCTACGGCCCCAAAGTCGAGCCATAGCCATTCTTGCTATTTGATTCATGTTTTATTATGAAAGAGGCTATGGTTGGTGAATATATAATTACCTGCATACACATTTGAATTGTAAAGTGTACTGACGGAATGGTGATATTGAGTTTGCAATATTCCAAAGCAAATCATAGTCCGCAAAGAAGTGATTCTAAATAGTGATGAGGCGACTCCAATTTTACGAATGTGTGCCAATCATGGGTGGTGCAAATGCATTTTATCTAATGGGGGGAGTTTCGGGAACCAAATTTTGCAGGTGAAATCGGACACACTTAACCTACCAATACACACCAAAAACTCCATATTGGCCTGCGAGGTGGCAATATCCCTTTAACTGCTAATTTGGTTACCTTTTTATGCAATGTCTGTTAATTGTAGAGGATCGTCGGGCATATAATCACAACAAGCAGAATACAAAATATATTTTCCACTCCATCGCGTAAAAAAGTAAATACGGGAAAAGCCAGCAGTTTGATGAGGACCAAATTAGTACTAGCAAGTACCGGTCGTTAAAAGTATGGAACGCTTATCAAGTTTAACTTAAAAATATCTTTATAATCTTACGAATCTTAAATATATTATGAAATATCTTTTGGTAGGAAAGTTTTATGCAGAATGTGATAAATTTACAGCATATTTTGGTCTCGTCTGTCGATTTCAAGTAATAACTCCATTTTTGTGTGAAAATGTCATTATTCCCCTTTAAGAATGTCAAAGGGGCTAGTAAAAAGCATGATTTCACATGTATTGTAATAATAATGCATTACAAATAACCCCTCATCTCCATACCCTAACCATGTTTATCCACACACACCACGCTTGTCTCATACGTGCAAGCAATGCACTTTAATTTCTGCTTGGAAATGAAAGATGAAACTGAGCATGGAATTGGTTCTTATTAAAAAATAGATAGTTTTCTTTGTAGTTCATGCTTCATACATAGGCGTACACAGGGGGGGGGGGGCAAACAGGGCAATTGCCCCCCCCCCCCCCGAAGGTCTGTATGTGCCACATGCAGTCGAAAAAATGCATGATTTTTGTTTGTTTTTGTTTGTTTTTTTAAGGAAAAAATGCTGAAAATATGCCCCTCTAAAGGTATAGTGGGCCAAATCCGGTGCGTTTTTTTTAGTGGGGGTACCTTATGCGTCCCTAAGCAAAAACTGTCCCCTCCTGGAGTGAATCCTGGGTACGCCACTGGCTTCATACCTATTATTTCCCTTTAAGAATGTCAAAGGGGCTAGTAAAAAGCATGATTTCACATGTATTGTAATAATGCATTACAAATAACCCCTCATCCCCATACCCTAACCGTGTTTATCCACACCACGCTTGTCTCATATGTGCAAGCAATGCACTTTGATTTCTGCTTGGAAATGAAAGATGAAACTGAGTATGCAATCAGTTCTTATTTAAAAAAAAGCTTTCTTAGTAGTTCATGCTTCATACTAATGTAATCCTCCTTGGGGTCAGGAATCGCCTAAAAATGCAAAAGTGTGGCTGAAAATCGCTTGGCCGAATAGAACCTTGTGAAGTAATGCCAGCCAGTATCAGTTGGGCGATACCCTGTACTGGGCAGCCCCCACCAGTAACAGTTTGCAGCACTCAGGCGTTTGGGCGTTAAAAACCTACTACACCATAGGGTTCCCATGTTAAATCAATGATTTTCAGACGAGACTGGCTTGTAACCTATGGTACATATTTGTAATCTGACTTCTGGAACATATAGCTACAAGTCTTAGCTACAACATTGTTATTTATCATTTTTCAATATTCCGGGCGTAAAGGGGTTAAATGGGCTTGGGGGTTAAAAAATGTTGGAACGACCGCTGATCGCTTCCAAATGCTACTACTGTACTGAAATATACACCACTTTGACTACTACTTTGTAGTATAATGTAATATGATTGCTTCCAAATGCTGCTACATGTACTGCAAATACATTACTTTGACTACTACTTCGTATATTTGCTGGCGTTTAATTCAATAAATAAAGATGTAATCTATGGAAATAGAAGTTATTGTTAGCAAACAATACCTTTAATTTATAATAGACAAAACAATTATGATACAAATTATATCTTGTCTAATTCATTTAGGCGTTAAATTCCTTACTGTTCTACCCGTTGTTCTATTACCCTGGTACTGGGTATCAGAACAGGGGGGCGGAAAAATGGATCGATCAAAAATGATATAGTGACATCAAAATGGGTGGAGCGATGCCCTTATAAGGAGATCCGATCTAAAAATGTATTGATTTCCTGACATTCACACCTTCAAACACCCTATCACCCCTAAAAAAAATGCCCATCACTCCTGGATTTTTGTCTTCTTCGGTTGAAGCTGCACGATTCCCCCCATCATATTTTCTTGTACCTGGAACGATCAGATTCCTACTTTGGCAGATATCGCCAAAGTAAGGATCAGTGATCTCAATTTCTGCACTGCTACAGCCTCAGCGATCTAAATTTGTATTTGCCACCTGACTTCACAATCTAAAATTGGATTAGCCAGCTGACAACCAATCTAAAAATGTATTTCTAAAAACTGATTTCACGCTGTGGTCGCTGCATCACAGAATCAATATTTAGATTGTCATTTACAATGGAATAAGGGCAAATGCTGAATCTGGTCACATTTATTATTCTGATATATGGATAGCACATGTTCTCGGACACTTAACCTCCTAGTATGTGTATGTTGCTCTGAAGGCCTAACATAGGCCTCACAGTTTGGTACTGCATGTATGCCCAAATATGGACATAAATCCAAAATTGTTTGATCTATTTTTTTATTGCCTCCCTGTGGTTTGCCCAACTGGTATGAGACAGCATTACAAGATGGTGACTAGGGCAACAATACAATTAATTTTATTCCATTCCTAACCACTAACGTAAGCGCAATTGATGTCACACAAATGTTTGAAAATAAAATAACTGAATGGTAGAGCACATTAATATGACCTTGACAACTGGATGTTCTGTTGTGTGGTAATGTGACAGTAATGATTGGTGACAGGACTGCGCACAAGGTAAATACTTAAATAGCGAGGCTATTTTTGGGAAACAGACGTTTTTCACTGAAATGAATATTTCAGATAAGAAATATTATATATTGACTTATATCCTTTTATTGTTGCAAAGTGAGGGTGGAAACTGACTCCTTGCCAAGATAGGTATATCGAAATACATTTCATTTCATGCAGATTAAAAATAATCAACGAAACAAAGAGAAAGCTGAAAGCAGTTGCGCAAGTACTTACCTAGTAGTTATATAAGTAGGTGTTGTTGTTGTTCGAGCCTTTAGGGGGCGCGTAGCTGCTAGGCTCAAAGTTCCAGCTGGTATAAAAGTAGGTACACAGACTCAAGGCTATAAAACAACGAGTGTCTCATTCTACGTCACCATTCCCTCACTAGATTCTAGGTTTTATACGACATGTTTTCAATACCTTTAGTATACTCCCAGTGCATCAAAATGTATCAATTATATTCTTACAAAAACAGACAAATGCTGGCGTACTGAATTAAAATAGTGAAAACTAACTAGTGAACAAAACTAAATTTCCATTTGATTTAAATTGTTGCAAAATAGTGAGGCAGACATTGAATATTACAAACATTATAGTTCATACTAAGAAAGCAACCACGTTTGCCAGATATTGGATTAGTTGAGTCGCGGTGGTTGCCATGGTAACACAAACCTGCATGCTGCCTGGCACCTCCACTTCTGCGGGTGCGCTGATTGGTGGTATTGACGCATCATCAATGAAGGCGAAATATGACGCTTATTACCGTCAGATAAGTTGAAAGTGACTCCTATTGGAAGGCGTGCAGGGTTCCATAAACATTTTCTTGGGCAAAACATTGACTCAATTTTGCAAAAAAAAAACAGATATGAATAAGCAAGACCCTTGGCATCGCAGCTATGTATCATCTGCTAAACGAACTATTTTACAAATGCTTAAAATTGCGACCCGAATGGCGAATACCACCTATTTTCCCGTAGCCCAACATGCTTTAGCCGGCTCGCTGTAGAAATGGTGACGTCACGGCTTAAATGTTGCCAGACATAGTGACTGAGGACCACTCACTCTTGTGGTAATCCAGTATTGTCACTGTTGCGTCAGAATTGCACACCATGTAGCGCGCTGACATCCATATAATACCATAATACCATATAATAGGTATTATATTGATGTCGTGAGTATTTTATCTACCGTGATGTCAGTGATGTAGCAACACTGACATCTATGGTATTTGTTTTTTAGATGTAGATGTAGATGTATTTTATATAAAGCAGCAATGACAATCCGACAAGCGATTTGTGTACACATTAATGGATGATAATACCCTCGCGCCGGCGCAAACGGCGGTCCGGTGGCGACCCCGCCCAGAGAATCTAGGTGGACTAGACGGTGTTCGATGGGCAGACTGCCTCAATGTGGGAAGTGCCGGCCAGCTCGAAGAAGAGCACGTATGCCCCGCAGCTGGTGACACTGCGCTGATTGACCAGACGCACCCGTGAGTCGTACTCGTACCACTCGGCCGTGTGCGGGTGTTTGCAGTAGGCCGTGTAGTGGCCGGAGACCAGCGTGCCGGAGTGGTTGGCCACGCCGTACAGGTTGTACCTGCAGAGCGTCTGGTCAGCCGAGTACGGAGACAGGTCCGGCCACGGGAATGTCCACGGTGGTGTTGAGTTTGCTGTGGGAACTCTCCTGCGGCAAGAAACGTTTCAGGTGCACCACCAGGATGCGCGGGAACTTCTGGATCGACAGGTTCTTGGTGCACTTTTGCCGCTTTTGGCACTTGGAACACGTCGGCTTGTCGTCTCCGTCGAGCACCTCCTCCCTTATGAAGAGGTCAAAACAGGCCTGCAGTTTCACCAGTGTCCTAGGATTGCAAAATTTGGGTGGAAAATGACACCCTATGGGTAACATTTTCCCACTCTTTTCCCCAGTTTTCCACTCCCTAAATCAAGATGTATTGGATAACTATAACCCTAACAATGATATT
The DNA here is from genome assembly GCA_036785665.1 of Chirona hameri. Classification (NCBI taxonomy): domain Eukaryota; kingdom Metazoa; phylum Arthropoda; class Thecostraca; order Balanomorpha; family Balanidae; genus Chirona; species Chirona hameri. The sequence goes on along the minus strand of JAXIVJ010012213.1, from coordinate 5,044 downwards.
ACTCATGATAATATTAACCTGTGGATGAAAAAACAGGTTAGGATGGTATTGCCATTTGTAACAGCTGATTCTGATGGGTGAGCTCTTTTTCAGGCTGAATTTTCCACTCTTTATGGTTATTTGTAGGCCAAATTTTCCACTCTGCACCCTGGCTTCAAAGAAATTCTAGGACCCTGAGTTGCACCCGGCCCGTCCTGGCCGGGATCGGTAGGCTCAGATCTCAGAACGTGTCGAACGTGACGGACGCGTGGCCGCACACCGTGCACAGCAGCGTCGACTGAGCTGGCCGACAAACAGATCAACTAACTTTGAGCTATCCAGACGCAGGGAGCGCTTCCAGGCCTCAACTGACTTCTGACTGGCGCTGAGACTATCGTCGATGTCGGTAGTAATGGGCTTGGCCCGGCTGGTAACGCGATTTACATCCTCGTGCAGACCCTCCAGCAGGTACCTGAGGAACTCCTGCGCGTCCTGCTGCTGGTAGTCCATGAAGCGTGGCGCGAACCGCTGGATCTGTGAGTTGTGACTTGAACGGCGCCGTCGTCAGCACCCGCTCAGGCTCGTTTGAGTGCCGCTACAGGTCACACATCAGAGCGCCGAACGCTCTGATCAGCGCCCCCTTCATGTCCGACGTAGTGGTGTTGATGTCGGAGGCGTACTCGTCGCGCAGAATGTAGTCGTGCAGGGCACGAGTGTTGCTCAGGCATTGCAGCACCGAGTTCATGAAACATGTGTTGCCGATGTTTCTCAGTCCAGTAAGGCCCGGCGGCCGAGCGGCGAACTGGCTGCCGCCGCCGCCGTCGCCAGCCTCGCCGGAACTCTCGAGCCGTAGGCGGCAGGACGAGCCGACAGCGGACGGCACCGCAGCGGGCTCCGACAGGAGCACCGCCCGGTGCTGGGAGGCAGCTGTTTTTGTTTCCGGTCGGAGCTCGGACGACAGCACTAGGGGTGGAGTGGTCCTGTGGGATGATGACTGCGGGGAGATGGCAGAAGAGGTGCGACTTGAAACATCCGAACAGCGGAGAATCACCTTAGGCGCTGTCGAATGGATAGACACGGCGTTGCCGCGCACTACTGCCAAGGATAATCGCTGCCACAGCCACGCCGTCTCACGAGGATCACCTGACGCGTTGCTGAGCCTCGCACCTAGCTGTCTGATGAATAGCCTGGTAGTCGGACCACAGGCGCCACCAGTCTCGAACGCTATAGGCTCAAATTGGAACCGTTGCACGAGATCAGCGTACTTCTTCCGCTTCCTGACCTCGGCTTCTCGTGCTGCGGCTCCACTGGCTGTGGCTGCTGGCCCGATGTTCGCTGCAACGTAGGTGTTAACGCACGTAGCGTCCCACACGAGGCTCTTCCCACAAGTGAAGGGGAAGATGGTCATACCATCCGGCCTTTTGCCGTCTCCGCGGTCGATTCCTGTCGGCTCGAGCACGGATGGTAGCCCAGTAGCTTGCAGCGAGCGTCTGATGACGTCGTTCATGGCCGTGTGACGAGGGTGTCGTCTGGCGCTCAGGCGGCAGGTGAGTGCGTGGTAGCCTTTGTTGTCCGCCTGTGCGCCACATCTGCACCGATGAGGAATACGGACGTCGGCACCTACTCGCAGGGCCACTGAGATGCGCAGCGTGTCCCTGTCCAGAAGTGTGCCCAGACTGGCAGATGGAAGAGCGTGCATCCAGGCTCCACTCTCTGGACTCCGTGCACTCAGGAGGCGTGCCGTGTCGAACTGGTTGGAGTTCTGTAGTAGCCTGTTCAGTTGCTTCTCGCAGAGGATTGTGTCCCAGGACCTTTGCTGGTGGCGTATGTCAACCTCAGGGGCTTCAGCACCGTTTGCTGTAACTTTCCAATGTTACATTGTAGCGGAGTACTCCCTAAGAAACGTATCAGAGTCACTCCGGCAACATGGTCGACATCAGTTGGCTGCAGCCATGGAGGGAGGAGATGAAGCTGGGGAGGGCGACATCTTCTGTCCGGCGCAGGCCGAGACCGCCGAACCGAGTGGGGAGGACGGTCTGATTCCAGCCTTCTATGGTATTATATAGGGGCCCTGATCGATGTGCATCAGCATGTTTGGCAGCACGTTTGTCGGCACCAATCACGGCCCAGTATTCTGCCTGCCTACCGATCACGACCCAGTATTCTGCCTATGTCGTGTAGGCAGAATCAAGGCTATGGAAGAATGAAGTGACCACAAGGCAGTATTTGGCAGAAGTGACCACAAGGCAGTATTTGGCAGAAGTGACCACTAGGAGTATTTTATATACCGTGCCACCAAGGGCTCCGCCACAGGTTTGGAGTTGGGGGGGGGGGGGGGGGGGGGGAGGGGGGGAGCGTGGATTCATGAGCTCAACGAGATATAGGGCCGAGTGTATGGGATACGGTGGAACCGGGCTCTACACCTGACCGGGCCCCTGAAACACGCCTTTGCCAGCACCGGGCTACTGCCTCTTTAGGCCCTGACTAAGACCGGGCCCCTATCAAGAACGGGCCCGTGCTATCAAGAATTTGCTAATACTGGGCCCTCGTCCTGACCGGGCCACATATCACGCCTTTGCCAGCACCGGGCCCCTGCCACGATCGGGCCTGACCAAGACCGGGCCCCTACCCGGAACGGGCCTTGTCACTAGAACGGGCCCGTATCAAGAATTTGCAAGGATCGGAACCTGTTGTGACCGGGCCCCATATCACGTCTTTGCCAGCACCGGGTCCCTGCCTCGATCGGGCCTGAACAAGAACGGGCTCGTATAAATAATTTGCAAGGACCGGTCCCTGTTGTGACGGGGCCCTCGACCTGACCGGGCCCCATATCACGCCTCTGCCAGCACCGGACCCTGCCTTGATCGGGCCCCTACCAGTAACGGGCCCGTATAAATAAAAATGCGAGGAGCGAGCCCTGTTGTGACCGGGCCCTCGTCCTGACCGGGCCCCATATCACGCCTCTGCCAGCACCAGGCTCCTACCTCGATCGGGCCTCTACCAGGAACGGCCCCCTATCAGGAAGGGGCACGTATCAAAGCATTTACAAGGACCGGGCCCTGTTGTGACGGGGCCCTCGTCCTGACCGGCTCCCATAACACGCCTTTGCCAGCACCGGGCCCCTGCCTCGCTCGGACCTGACCAAGACCGAGCCCCTGCCAGGTATGGGCCAGAATACGGGTCCTTTTGATGCGTGCCACTCATAAATTTCGGGGGTGGGGGGTCAGCTGAACTTTCTGACCCCCCCCCCCCCTGCGTGCGCCACTGCCAACTTGCCTCGGGATACTCCCGTTACTTGCTGTGTCAGTGGTACCTAGATACCAGGGCGTCGCTACCAGGGGGGGGGGGGGGCGCTGGGGGCACCCCCCCAGGATCGCTCCGGCCGTAGTCGGACCCCCCCCCCCCCCCCCCCCCAGATTCGCAGGATTTTAACATTAGCCCAATGGGGCTGCCCCCCTCCCCCCCATTCAAAATTGTGTGGCGACGCCACTGCCTATAGAGGTGACTTGTTGACTAAGTTAGCGTGCTTTCCACTTCTAGAAAAGCTGAGCTATACATGCGCATTACTGCTAAGTTGCAGTGGCATGGCCCTGATAAAGGGACTATCCCACCTTAAAGGAAATAGTTCACCTTCAACATGGGTTTTGAATTGAAATAGCAGTTGTGTAGCCCGTGTTGAGAAATCCTTATCTGGAACTTTTCTTGGCTGAAAAGACTCTCCAGCCGAAGATATTTGACTTTTTGGCGAAGGAATACGGCGCATATATGATGTACCGTACCGTCTGAAAGTGCCAGCACTGCCATGGAGCATGCGCAGACCAATAACGCACACCATAAAATCAATAATTTACAACCTTTTGTCCTGAATTGGCGCGATGTAGGACTATTTTTAAAAAGAAAAAAAGAAACTGTATTAAAAAATATAATAAAATCGTGTTCTGAAGAAAAAAAATCCGAAGGTGAACTATTTCCTTTAAAGGAAATAGTTCACCTTGGAAATTTTTTACCCAACACGATTTGATTATATTTTTTAATACAATTTATTTTTATATTGTCAAAAATGGCCTTATATCGCGCCGATTCGGGACAGAAGGCCGTAAATTTGTATTGTTTATCAAAACTATATGCATACTCTCTGAGTCAGAGTCCTGACGTCACGCGAATGTAAACAATGGTTCAGCCAATCAGATTCGAAAGTAGTCGCGTAAAGACAGACTCGCATTGGAGATGTGCCAACCGGCGGCCGGCAATCGCTTGCTAGCACCAGCTGCAAGCTGATTGGCTGATGGTATAGCCTCTGCCCGGGCTAAAACCAGCACAACATTCTTTCGCCAGCACCGCATTCCTTCGCCAAAAACCCAAATATATTCGGCTGGAGAGTCTTTTCAGTCAAGGAAACTTGCAGATAGGGGTTTCCCAACACGGGCTACACAACTGCTATCTCAGTTTAAAACTAATGTTGAAGGTGAACTATTTCCTTTAACATTATATTTGTGTTGAGGTAGCCATTATTATGACTAGGCATTGCAATTAAGTATGGTAGCAGTTAAAACAACCACAATGATCTAATCAAAAAGAGATATTCAGAGTTTGATTTTGCACATCTGTAAATATAAGGCCCATGTGTATTTGAATAGGGACTCTAAACCGACAGCGTCGTCTCTTTACCCAACTGTAATGATAGTCGACTTGTTTTAAGGTCAGCTTGGAATATTTTCGTCTTTCATTTATCGATCCCCGGGTGCAGTTCGCAATCTAAGCCAATCTAGACACCGGGTGGTTTCGCTTTTTTCTGCGCTTATAGATGTCGACAAAAAAAAATTGTGCCATACATTTGGCAGCACAAAAGGATTTCCCTGTTATTAAAAAACAAATCATATGACGTCACCAACCCAACTTTTCGCATTTGCTGTCACGAGTGCTTGTCACGATGAGGAAGCCATTGGATACCGATTTTAAGGTCCTAGGTCATTAGGTGACTTCCTGATGTATCGAATCGACCCAAACATTCCAACCAAATTGTAAATGCGTATACAATTGAATTTAATCGAGCTAGAATCGCGAA
>JAXIVJ010012212.1:35000-41070 GCA_036785665.1 Chirona hameri | reverse complement strand
ACACACCACCGCCAGCGTACAGCAGCCAACCAGCGCGCGTGAGCCGAATCAGAAGCATGCCTGGTCAACAGTGTTCAGGCAGACCCGCCTGTGGATGGGCCCTGTGTTCAGCTGACACCTGTGGAGGACCTATAGTGTTTAGCTGACGCCTGTGGAGGACCTTGTGTTCAGAAAGCAGTACGCCTTGAGGACCTGGTCAGCCAAACGTGAGAACCTGTTCAGCAAGCAGACGCCTGTGGGGAAGAAGGGACGCCTGGGGGGGTGTTCAGCAGACACCTGTGGAGGACCTGTGTTCAGCAGACGCCTGTTGAGGACCTGTGTTCTAGGAGACGCAATGTGGAGGACCTGTTGGTTCCAGGAGACGCCTTTGGAGGACCCTGTGTTCAAGCAGGACGCCTGTGGAGGACCAGTGTTCAGCAGACGCCTGAGGAGGACCTGTGTTCAGTCAGACGCCTGTGAGGACCGTAAGAGGCGGAACGCGACAGCCTTCGCTTCGCATCACTGCCACCGCTGGACGTCTTAGATGCCCCCATGATCTCCCACGGCGAGGACGATGCCGCTCTGAAGATGTGCAGCGTCTCCAACTGGTGCAGTACGCGGTGCAACTCGGCTGCTGGCGCATGGCTCGGCCTCACCGGTCTGAAGATCGCTCACGTCCTCTCGGAGCCGACGGCCCTCCAATCCCCGGCCTGGATGGCAAGTTCAAGCCACCGTTCGTGGCTGTGCTCCCATATCCGCACGCTGCCGAGGACGAATACAGAGGAATCGTCTATAGCGGGTCAGAGAAAGGAACGTAGCGAGCTGTTCGCTACCAGACTCTTCTCGATTTCGTCAGATCGCCCGGCATAACTTTGGCCGAAATTGAGAGAATTACGAACATGAGCGTCGAGGAAACGAAGGCGACGGAAGAATGAAACTCACTTACAGGAGTTCTAGAGGTATGTGGAGGCTGATTGTGTCACGGGCTATGGCGGCATAGGTGCCACACTGAGAACGTCCCGGACAGAAAGGTCTTCCTCACTTTGCATCGAAATACTAACAAGGGGGGGGGGGGGGGGGGGGGGGGGGGGGGGGGGTGAACAACAGGCGATTGGTAGGCTAGTGACAGCACTGCAGTATTGGATAATAATTCCAAAACGAGCCCCGACTTCTGGCACCTTTGTTTTGGACGTTCAGCTATGCTACCCTTTAAAAAACTGTCGCCACCATCACGAATTAGGGTTTCATTGACCGTGAAGTGAGACGGCCTGAGGCGTCGGCTTGCTTTACGAGAAGGATCCGGCCTATTCCATCACCGCGTGCCAGTGCGAGTGTTTTCTGTACAGGATTAACTGCAGCATGGGCCAGCATGGACAGCAGCGAAACCAGCGTGAAGCCGTTGTGTTAATGGCCTCTGAATTACTACATGGTACAGAAGAGATACATTAGGCTGTATATATGGCCACAATGGCGCTTGAGTGCGCCTGCCCGGAACCATGTGTTCGGGATCGCATCAACCTACTCCATTCTGGCAGACGGAGAAGAAAGAGCACTGACACCATGGCTGAATATGCTCGCTCGTATGGTCCGGGTACATCGCACCACGGTGATGGTGTTTGTACGTACGGGCTGGGAGGTACCTGCTGGGCCCAGACATCGGCGGCTACCTTCGGGCCTGCTCCTGGTGTGTCTCGCTTGCCTTTCCATGTAGGGGCCGGCCAGCGATTGACCCGGACGCCTGTCCAGGACGGGGCCAAACGCTGGGAGGCGCAGCCGACGATGCAGCGAAGAGGGAGGAGGCAGGAGACGGTGCAGAGGAGGGCTTGGGAGCTTGGAAAGAGAAGAGGCGGCATCTGTTCCCTGCCCACGTACTCCCCGAAGCACGATCAGTGGAGTCCGCCCCGCACCGACTCACCTGACGACCTCAACTGGAACTTGGTTTGGCCTACACTCACTAGTGGATCCAAGGGGCGGGGGGCAGGGACAAAGCCCCCCCCCCCCCCCATTCTAACGTTTCGACGGGGCGGCAATAATAAATTAAGCCCCCCCCCCCCCCAAACAAACAAAAAACAAAACAAATTCCCGCTGAAACTGGCGAAATGAAAAATGGGTTCGGACTGCGAAACATTTCTTGCGAACATAAAAGTGTTTATTTTTGCTTCGTTCATGTATTCCTCTAATTTGTTGCCTTTGGGTAGGCAAGGAGGGAAAGTGGCGCGATCATATTTGGAATGTCGGATATACAAAATTGAGGACCCTGCATTCAAGTAGCCATATGTCAGCCTAAACTAAAGATATTGCTTGAAATTCGGTTTGGGTATTGTCTATACATTCGTTTTCAATTATTATATTCCGGTTTTTTGACCAAGTTGAGAATTTTTGATTTTGTGGGATTTTATCTCTCCCAAAAATGATTTTGTTCATAAAATCATATCACATATCAAATAATACTAAAAATCAGCAGAAGATTTATTGGAGAACCAAGTATGGACGGCACCCAAACCAAATTTCAAAGCAATATGTGGACATAGCTCTGCCCAAGTGTTGACTGACTTATGGGTCCAAGTATGATTTATCTGCGACTTTGTATTCGACAATTTCCAATATGTGTGGGCGCGGTCTGGCGTTATTTTCGATCTGGAGAGATTCCTACTCAACAACGTAGTTATCCGCCGAGTTACTGGGGTATATTCATTACGCGACTTACTGGGGGGGGGGGGCTATTTTTATGCCCCCCCCCCCTCCCTTCTGATCTCCGGAACTACTGACCGAATGTAGATGGCATTCGATTGCCATGGGAAATTTATCGAGGGGAAACTAATATTGTTGACCTCGGGGTCCACTGATGACGTCACAGGTCAGGTCAAGTACAAATATGTTTGACCGTGTCAAAAGGTCTCGATGGATGAATTGGCGCGCAAAATTGCGATATTAAACGCATAAGCTGTCGCTAAATCGGTATGAATTCGTGTGTCTGACACTTCTAAGTACCTTTCTAAGCTGTGTATTACCTTGGGTCAGGTCAAGGTCATCCGAGGTCACGAGGTCAAACTGCAGATTACGGTCATTAGGCGTTGTAACACATGTTTATGGGTTTGTTTTCGTCTAGAACGCGAAAATGACGTTAGAACATTGTTTGTTCCATATCAATAGCAGTAAAAAGCAAAGTGGAAATGCGTTTTTATACATAGTAATGCTGTGAGAAGTGGTCTATTTTTGTCATTTAAAGGTCATAACTCAGTCATTTTTCGAAGATATCACCTTTAAATTTGGTACACATATTCACCGCATGCGTCTCGATCACATATAGATCCGTTTTTTATAATTCTGATTTTTTCTTGAATTAAAAACAATATTTGGGATTTTCAAAATTGTGATAAAAAAACTCACAAATTCGAGATAGTAGTTTCATAGCACGGTCTATTGTCAGTAATTTGATTTAAGACAATTGAGTTTATCTCAAACATCGTACCTTTGCCAGGGTTTTCCGCAAACTATTATTTTTGCAACAAAAACCGAAGAACATGACGGTCATTCTGACGTCATTCCCGGTTGACCTATCATAGCCTTATATTTTTACTTTTGCCAACATGTGTAGGAATTGGTGTGAGGAGGGAGGAGGGTGGGGGCTACAAGTTTGGTGGACGATACCGGTGTTCATTTAGGAGTTCTTGCAAAATAACGGGAGGGGGGCAAAAAATAGCCCCCCCCCCCAGTAAGCGCGGCGGGTTAATTAGAACATCGGATTTTGTGCGCCAAAGCGGTTAGCGCTGAACAGCTGTGGGGGGGGGGGGGGGACGCATTTCGACAGTATTTGAGCAATTGTGACTGGGACTTGAGTATCGTCGTTTCCTTTTCCTTGTAAACATTGTAGCCAAATAAACTCACACTTTGTGAATGTGTAGGTATAGTTAATATTTGGCATTGCCAAGGCCATTTTAAATTACTTGGGCTTGGATGGCTACTTGTTGCCTCAGGTCGTATCCAGACTCAAGTAATTGCGGGTACGAATTTAAAATCTGACACTCCATTTTGCACCATGCTTAGGTAGCTATCCCGGTGCATTTTACGGGTGCCTTGAAGTAGAGGTCTAAAAAATAGCCTTTCCAACTAGTCAAGATCAGACTCAGCATGAACTCAGCTACACAAATGTTTGAAAGCGACAGAAGATGTAAAATTGGGACTTGTCTGGGTTTTACCACTGGCGGATCCAGGGGGAGGGGGCATAGGGGCAAATGCCCCCACAGGAACATGGTGGGCATTCAATACAAGGATGTTCCCCGCCCCGCGTGTTCCAGCATTGGCTGTAAGAAGTTATAATTAGGGGGGAAAAACTCCCCCCCCCCCCCGGTCAATGACTTTCGCCCTGAGGAACCGACGGTCACCCCCCTCCCCCCCAGCCCGTTCTACGACTTTTTGCGCTGACAACCTGACTCCCCCTGCCACGGTCATAAACTTTTTGCTTATGAAGCGGAGCGAAATTTTAGCCCCCCCCCCCCCCCCCCCCCCCCCCCCCCCCCACCCCCCCCCCCCCCACACTCGAACCTAGATCCGCCAGTGTCTTCACTTGGGGCTCCCCAGCGCAGAAGACTTCAACTGAACTGGTGATTTGCTTATAGTCTGTGTTGTACAGCGCAGAAGGCTTCAACCTACCTTCGGCTTGTCTTATAGTCTGTAGTGAAATGCAGACCTGAGAGTGAACTGAGGCTTATGCAGACTGAGAGTGAACTGAGGCTTTAGTCTGTCTGGTGCTGCGGAGGAGACCTCACTTAACTGGGGCTTGGCATAGAGTTGCGGCTTCACAACGAAAGATACTTCAACTGAACTAGTGATTGGGTTATAGTCGGTGTTGTGCAGCAGAGATGGCTTCAATTGGCCCGGGGCTTGACCCGCGGTCAGTGTTCGACTGCGGGAAAGGCCACGAAACATTGCAGACTGGGTGCCGTTTCCAGATCCACCGCCGTTACTAACATGTGGTCCACGCGATCCACGCTGTAGACATCCGACTGAGCTGAGTAGGCTTAGAATAGGGCGTCCGATACGAAGCGAATGATGTCAGTGTACCCTTCAGGTTGAGAATTGTTATAGCGATAGGCACAGTTCAGGCCGAACGATCCGAGATGTCTGCTCGACATGACATCATACTGCTGTACTGAGGACGTTACATGCGTCACGCTGATGTGCTGCTCCATGTTCATCTTGTGCATAGCTTTCGTCTGCTCGTTAATCCATTTGCCCGTCTACCCTTTAACCTGTGGAACTGCTGAGCCGTTGGTCAGTCAACTTAATACATTTTCGGGAGATATTCGGAATCCGGCTAATGCCAATATACCATGTAGAGATGTTGATGCGCATGGTTCATTTTTTTCGCTGAAGTGTCTGAGGTCGGCACGGTGTGGGTCAGAGGTGAAAAAAATGTTCCGACCCGCCAACGCACGTCGGTGTCAGTTGATTGTGTACCGCCGTGCCGTGAGTTAGCAAAACGCTGCTGAAGATAACTACGCATCTCAAACTAAATATATGAAGGGCGCAAAAACATGACAGGATCTCAGGTATCTTCAATTTGAATCAGCATTAGAATATCAGCGTAAAACATCATGAATACACTGTCAAAAATAGTGTGTTTTGACTTAGTGGCTGCGTTCCTCAAGCCAAGATTTACAGCTGAAAGAAACACGGCGACATCGTGGCTGCCCCATGACTAGCTCCATCCGCTTCGCTGTCAGGTCGGTGAGTCAGGTGAGACGGACAATTATGGCGCTGTTTGTATTGTATTTGACAATTAAAACACTCCAATATTACACTGGCTATTCCGAGTGTCGTGTCATAATTAGTAAGTGAAGAATGTTAAAAACGACACTCAGCACATTGCACACAATAAGATCATAGAAAATAAATCAGAGACAAATCCCCCACACTCACAAACACACATGCACACGTACGCACACACAACACACAGCATACACAACAAGCATATCACACACACAAGCATACATAAGTCTGTCACTCACTGATATATATACATTCGAAAAGACAAACTAACTCACATCATACTACTAAAAGGTCATGTACCGCACGTTTAAAGGGAATA
>JAXIVJ010012212.1:2500-30000 GCA_036785665.1 Chirona hameri | reverse complement strand
GGCATACGCATAGGCATAGGCATACGCATACGCATACGCAGACGCATACGCATACGCATACACATACACATACACATACACATACACATAAAATGACACATGGAAAATGACGCCCTATGGATACTATTTGTCCACTCTTTTCCCAAAGTTTTCTTCTTATTTTCCACTCCTTATTCTAAAATGTATTGGATAATTTGAACTCTATACTGATTTATGGATGTAATGATAGGACAAGACAGGGAAAGACAGATCAAAATTGGCATAGGTAATAACTAATTCTGGTGCGCGGGTAATTGGACACTGATAAAGTCAAATACAATGGCTTTTGGTTGAATTTTCCACCCTATGCTTATTTTTTGCCATAATTTTCCATTTCGCACCTAAGCTCCAAAGCAATCCTAGGACCCTGCATCTTGATATGATGAAATACGCAAAATTCAAAACAACAATCTGTAAGGGTAGTCCTTGAAATTTTAGAGGGGCACACATTTTGGAAAACATTGGGGGGGCCCGGAGCTTCGTTGGGAGGGCTCAGCTCAGCATTGGGGGGGGGGGGGGGGCTCGGGCCCTCCCAAAGAGATATAAAGTTCCGCCCCTGCTGTAAAGGTTAGGTCAGGTTCAATTATGTTATAACAATTGTTTCCTACCACACCCGGAAAACGAACGTCAGTTGTCTACGAGACCTATCCCCCTATCCCCCCGTAGTGCCGCAGCGCAGCAAGCGCCTGGCGTAAATCAGTTGTCCGATGTATTTACGCGTCAGTATGTACGGCCTTGCGGCGAGCCAGTGGTGCTCCGATCCAGTCGTGGCCTGCCCCGTCACCGCAGCTGCGCTTTCGAGCGTTTTGCAGTCTTTTGACGGGTGTTGACGAGCGGCAATTTGAAGTCGTCCCCGTTAGAAAAGTAAGTTAGGTAGTTAGGTTGCAAGTCTATGCTTTTTTGTGCTTTTTTAAGCATTTCTTGAAGGTTAAACCAAAACAATGCCATTTATCGCCCCTCGGCCAGACCCGGGCAGCGTGTGGCCGTCTCGCCCCTCAGCCGGACCGGTGCAGCGTATGCCCGTCTCGCCCCTCAGCCAGCCCGGGGCAGCGTATGGCCGTCCCCCCCCCCCCCCCCTCAGCCGGACCGGGGCAGCGTATGACCGTATCACCCCTCAGCCAGCCCGGGGCAGCGTATGGCCGTCTCCCCCCCCCCCCTCAGCCGGACCGGGGCAGCGTATGACCGTATCACCCCTCAGCCAGACCGGGGCAGCGTATGGCCGTCTCACCTTCCCCACCCTCAGCCGGACTGGGGCAGCGTATGACCGTATCACCCCTCAGCCAGCCCGGGGCAGCGTATGGCGGTCTCACCCTCCCCACCCTCAGCCGGACCGGGGAAGCGTGTAACTGTATCACCCCTAGCAGCCAGACCGGGGCAGCGTATGGCCGTCTCCCCCTCCCCACCCTCAGCCGGACCGGGGCAGCGTATGACCGTATCGCCCCTCAGCCAGCCCGGGGCAGCGTATGGCCGTCTCACCCTCCCCACCCTCAGCCGGACTGGGGAAGCGTATAACTGTATCACCCCTAGCAGTCAGACCAGGGCAGCGTATGACCGTATCACCCCTCAGCCAGACCGGGGCAGCGTATGGCGGTCTCCCCCCCCCCCCCCTCAGCCGGACCGGGGCAGCGTATGACCGTATCGCCCCTCAGCCAGCCCGGGGCAGCGTATGGCCGTCTCACCCTCCCCACCCTCAGCCGGACTGGGGAAGCGTATAACTGTATCACCCCTAGCAGTCAGACCAGGGCAGCGTATGGCCGTCTCACCCTCAGCCAGACCGGTGCAACGTATGGTCGTCTCTCCCCTTCCCCTCAGCCGGACTGGGGAAGCGTGTGACCGTCTCATCCGGGGAGAAAGGGGGGGGGCGGAAGTTGTTTGGTAACCGTGACGTCACCATGGCAGTCTAATCCCGTTCCAGTGTTAATGCAATGCAAACAGGATTGGTAGTTACCCCCCTTTAATGTGTTATCTAAGAGAGATGGATACAAGTATGTATGCTCAATGGGAAGCTCGTTTCTTCAAGATTCCTGGAATGGCCTCCGATTTTAACTGAGACACTCCAATCGTTCACAATTATCGGTCAAGTGGGGGCATGTTCCGCCCACACGGCGCGCCGGAGCGGGGTGGTCCGCTGCCAGGGGCTGTACACTGCCGCCGCCCCCGCCGGCCGCAAGGTGGTGAGAACCGCTGCGACGCCTTGCCAGAGACTGTACCGCCGCGGGGCAGACGGCCGCCGCCGCTGGCTGGCCGGCCCGGCGGCGGCCTGGTGCTTAATAATATCCGGCCTGAATGCAAACTCTGTTACAGCTGACTAATTGTAATATATCGTTGACATTGTGTTTATAGTTTTTTTCTTCTCCAATACAATTGATGTACTAATGAATTTTAAATATAATTTTCATTCGAATACACGCAAATTTGTATTAAATATATTTCGTTTTCTTTACAAATATATTCCGATGTGATTACCATATCCTACTATATAGTTGAAATTTTAGAAGAAAATGAGAACTATTCCAAAAGTTATACCATAAATAGTTGATGTGGTAACATAGTTAGTTTATTATAGTTTGAACCAGGCGTGATGTAGCCATGGCAGTCGCCAAACTTGAACATACTCATTGATATAAGTACTCTGGTGTCTCACCCCTCAGCCAGACCGGGGCAGCGTATGGCCGTTTTATGTCCGGCTCTCACTGCGTGTCTGCCGAGCAGGCGGCCAGCGGAACGTGAGCGGCAACGGTCAAAACCGTCAACACAGATTCAAGCGTCTCGGGACAGCCAACCACAGGCCGGCGCGGGCCCGCTCCGTGTCCCCTCCGCTCCCCCTCCGCTCGTATTCAGACGCGCGCGGTGAGAACCGGGACTTACCCCTCAGTCAGACCGGTGCAGCGTAGGGCCGCCTCGCCAGTCCCCCCCCCCCCCCCCCTGACCGGACAGCGCATGGCCGTCTCCCCTGCAGCATAAATTAAGGGAGGGATAATTATCCGCGGGAAACGTAATCTTAAATAGGATCGTACCTTAAGCGCAACTATCCGTATCGCGGTCGAAATATTGGCACCGCACCGACCGCATGCGGGGACAGCCGAATCGTACCAGAGCACCGGTGACGTCACGAAAATCTATAGCGATTGGGGCGCTAAAATCCCCGGATGAATCTACCTCTCGTATACGGCCTTGGCGGCGAGCAGTGGCGCCAGCCCTTGGAAGGCGAGGTCGGCTGCTGGTAAGAAAACATTTTAAAATGCAAATTGGCATTAAGTATGTACTTAATGTAGATTTTTAAACTTAAAATGAATGATCAGGATGCTCAAATTCCCACCAACTTCTCTGCAGTTTGTGATGAATCATGCAAACTGACTATCCGCTTCGGTCGCCTGGACTGAATTGTATCCAAGATTGTATCCAAAGGTGAGGTATATATCGCCTTGGGTGAGAGCAAGGCTATGTAAACCAGGTAGACCGCTCCGGCCGAAAAAGTGGCGACAACTCGTAATTTAGTTGCAACGACCCCGCAGCTGCTGTGACGCGGATGAGGGTCTCGCGGCCGGCCGGCCGGTCGCTTACGTAGGGTAAACGCGTAGACCCCTCCCGCTTTTTTGTCGCTTGGTTCCTTGGTTTGTCGGCTGATTTTTAAACTTAAGATGTCTATCTACCACAAATTAAGCGTTATATTGGGTGCCGTTACGAAAATTGCAATCCGACCCAAACTTTTTAAGTTATGGGCCGGAACAGTTTGCTGCCCGGTGATTCCGGCCGGCCGCGTACTCCCCCCGGTTTTTCCCCCGCTTGGTTCCTCCGTTTACCGGCCGATTGTTACACTTAAGATGTCTATATACCACAAATTAAGCGATGTATTGGATGACTTTGGGAAAATCGCAATGCAACCCAATTTTTGTGTTAAGTTATGGGCCGGCAAATTCCACTGACCGGCGATTCCGGCCGGACCGCCGTACGTAAAACGCCAACACGCACGTTCCTCCGGTGTGTGTCGCCTGATTTCTTCATTTGCTGACCTATTGTTACAATTAAGATAACAATCTGTCACAAATTGAACGATGTATCTTATGCCGTTGAGAAAATTGTCATCGGACTCAAACTATTTACATTTTGGGCCGGCAAGTTAACCGTTCTTTGGCTCACGATGGCAGACCGGACAGCCACCACATACAATACTCAAACAGTGATAACACTCAAATAGTCTGAATTTAAATCATGCGGCCCATATTATGCCTAAGGAAAAATTGCACTAGGCTTACCTGATAAATAAAACAAAGTTGCTGATATAACAGTTGACAATTTGCGATGATAACGTCTGACAGTTCTTGGCAAAGGCCAAAGCATACCCACAAAATAGATATTCTCATCTTTTTTGACGAGTTTCATGAAAATCTGATTAGATAAGTCGATTGTCAAATGCATTCAAGCAATTCAAAGTAACTGTTTAAAATTACACTTCCCGCCCGCATCTCCGCACCACACCATCCCGCCCGCTCACCGCGTCTCCAGCCGACGCCGGCCCACCAGGCGCCGCCATTGGCGGATCCAGAACGGTGGTGGTGGGGGAGGGAACGTTTTTTTGGGAGGGATTCCAAAAAGTTTCACACAATTCTGAAAACTCATCGGATTTCGCTTGCTTATGCATTGATAGCGGATTTAAAACAACTTTCCTTAGTAAAAGTTGCTTGGATTTTGTTCTATATCAGGAAATGTGTCAATTTTGCGCCGATTTCAGGTTTGTCTAGAAGTTTGTCGGGGGGATTGGCATGGCCGCCATACCCTCCCCCCTCCCCCTGGATCCGCTAGTGGGTGCCGCGGCGAGACGCAATGTGTTTTTGCCTGTGGAGACCAGTGCAGAAAATCCGAGATCTTTGGTCACAGCCCAGTCACGGCCACGGCATGAGCTGGCAAGTCACAGCTTTAGTCACGGCGCTGCGATGCTAACCCTATGGCGCTGCCTTGCCCGTCACAGCTTCACCAGGTCAGGTCTGGTCCCAGCGCTGGGACGCTGGGACCAGAATTCTGCAACTCTAGTTGCCTGGCAACGCACGCACCAGGGCGCTGTACGTGGCAGGAGCTCTCCCGCCCCGTGCGGTCTCTAAATAGTAAATACGTCGTGTTACATCGCATCATAATTAATTGACCTTTCACATATACATTTGTATAACTCAACGTTTTCTCAAACTAGGAAAAATCCTCGAAAAGCTCCTAGACACCCATGCCCTCCGCACGGCGCCGTGCAATTAACGTTACGTAAGCAAATGATGTTCGGCTATTCTGACCCTCATCCTCGTCATCAGCCGTCGACCAATGAGCGTGGAGAGTGTCAGACGCTGATTGGCCAAAAAGCTGTTGGCAGCAAAACCTGGCTCATGAGCAGATGCGTGAACAAGACCAAGCTGCGGACGTTGCTAATATTTGTCGCCCTTTTTCCCCATGTTAAATAGGCGGAGCGGACCCCCCTGGGTGAGAGGATGTACTTCATTTCAGGCACGGTAAATAGAATACTAGGTAGCGCCGAGTGCCGGCCTTCAACACAGACCCTATGGTGATCACTTTTTTCAGCTGTTTTGTTTAGGCTAAAAAGGTATTTAGACTATGGATATTTGAGTTAATTTATATTAACGTTCATATGTGAGACTTATATACAAAAAAGAAAGCAATTATAATTTAACTGTCTAATTATAAAAAGAAAAATGCAGGGTAGGACATCTTCCAAATGACAGCGTTGTAGAAAATCCGAAGGTTTGAACTCAACTTTGAATGCATATCTGAAATGACAAGAAACTGACGACTGAAAAACACCTATTAGTCTCTGAAATTGAATTTGGGAAATATTCACTATCAGTTCTCCAATGTACAACACACCACAACAGCACACTCTCTTTGAACTGCAGCCCATGTGATTTCAAAAACTAGAAATAGTCGGGTCGAGATAACTTCACATCTTGATCAAAATTTCAAGAGCTTTTAAATGATGCAAAAGTTTATCCATAAATTTTGTCGAAACATAGTTAAATTTGCTCGAAAGCCTTAGGCTCTCGTTTGCAAATACTGGGCTGCATCTCTGAGTTTTGAAGAACCATAAATAGTCGGGTCGTGTAAATGAAAGCATTAAGTAGGTAATTCAAATAGTTTTATTTTGAGACACAAAAATCTTGGACATTTTTGTTGCGCGCTTCAAAATTTGACTTTTAGGCTGTCATATTTCAAAGTTTACTGTATTGGCAAGCAGTGACGTGTTTCTTGAGTACTGCGCACACCGGAACCGTGAAAGTTGACCAATCAGCGACGGGAATTGTCGTTGCTGAATAAGCTGATTGACGCTGATAACACTGCACACGTTTGCAAAACATCGCCAGTGATCATCACTTCCCGAGTCCTCGCGCTGTGTGTTGAGTGTGCGGGTACGTAATTGTGATACAAATGTGCGTTTACGATACATTGTCAAATTTTAACAATGCTACAATGAGCTCATCATTTAACGGGCTTTTAAATGAAGCGAAATTCAGTCAAATAATTTCGAAGCATCAAGCTTATTTGCCTCCCAAAGCCAATGGTGTCATGTGCAAATATATTGACTTCCTTGCATATCCAGTTCAAGTTTGAAAACAAAACAGTGAGATAAAATTTGCAACCAGTATGATAAAAGCAGCAGTTACTCAAATGTTTGATGTACTTTCTCAGCATATCAAACTGGCAGTGATAAAAAACATCCAAGCATCATGATGATCATATTGATAGTTAACGACTGTAGCCTCGGACACATCAAAACATCAGATGTTTCATGCTATTGAAATGTAGATACCAATGCACTAAAGTGCCAATACTTTATCAGTGTCTTAGTGCATCAGTATTATGTGCACACACTGATAGCATGAAAAAAAATGAGATTTGGACATCTTCACCCTATGTCAAAACACTGGTGGCGTATTGGGGTTTTAGGGCGCCACAACTCTTATGCGTCATAGTGTCAACTCTTATGCGTTCATAGTGACTTCATGATGTTAGTAGTGTTTCAGTGTTTAAAGGGAATGTTCACCTTTCTGAAAGTTGTCAAATATACATTGGTTGTAGTAGAAAATATGAAGTAAGTGCTGCTGAAAACCATTGTGATATTTTTTCACTTGCAAAGTCACTTAACGTTTACAAATAAAGTTTTTAGATTTGGGCAAATGACATTATATACCGCTGCTGATTAGCTGACAAAGTGGGATTGGCTGAAGAAGTGTCTGTTAGCCAATCAGCGGCTGCACCAGCCTGGATTCATTTTGCAAATGGTAAATTAAATTGCTTAAAAACTGTTAAGTTTTGGGGAAAATGACCTGAGTAATTTAGACATTTCAATAACAGCTCCAGATAATGGCTATCTCAATTTAAAACTAATACAAAGGTGAAACATTCCCTTTAAGTGTGTCAGCATCTTCTGCACCACATAGTAGAAGTCTGGCATTTTAAACATCCAACAATTGGACAGTGACAGCCGACAGGGGACAGAAGACAGTGATAGTTGGCAAGACATGTTTTTTATTCAAAATGTTGCATTTCAGACTTTAATGATTTGCACACTATTGTGATGCACTAATTGAATTATTTGTGCTAGCACTGAACATGTTCAAGTTCAGTCAGTCCTTCCATTGTATGCCTGTGTTGTATACAGGCGGTACTGCTGAGTCCTAATATTTGCATGCTTGACACAATATTTCTGATTTGTATGCATTGTTTTCGCAGATCTGGTGCATGTCCGAGACCAACACCGACCCGACGCCGGTGGAGGTGAAGACGCGCATCCGGCTGCTGCTGATGGGCGCGTCACCGGCAGTGGCAGCCGGCTCAAGAAGCCAGCCATCGGCCTCCGGCGCCTCTATCGCCATGGAGGAGACAAATCCTGTGTACCTGAGCGCCAGCGTCCTGAAGGACCTCAGGGACGAGGGGGCGGTTACGGATGATCCGGACGACGACTTGCAGTCCAGCCAGCTCCTGCAAGATGCGCAGACCCACCAAGGACCGCCATCTGGTCACCCCGTGGCGGCCAGTCTGGAGTTCGGCCGGGAAGCTCTGGCGTACGTTGCTGGCTTCCTGGCGTACAAGTGTCGCTCCGTGGACAGCAGCCTTGGCACTGTGTCCGGCCAGTGTGCTCCCGGTCAAGCTAGTCCAAGAGCTCTGGGTGGATCGAGCGGCTGAACCGAGGAGCCTGGCTGTGCCGTCACTGCAGTGGCTAGAGCAGGTGGAGGCGTTTGAGTACTCCCGCATCGACCCTCGGGTGGTGCGAAAGTACGCCGTCACACGGACGCACATCCGCCTGAAATGGCTGCAAGGCAGCCTGAGGGAGTGCCGGGTGAATGAGCGCAACGCCAAGCGCATGCGCATGTATGCCCGGCCAGCAGTGTGAGGCACCCACCTGCCAAACTGCCTCGCCACCCTGCCGAGGACATGTTCGTTCGCTGGCCGAGGACATGTTTGTTCGCTGGCCGAGGACATGTTCGTTCGCTGGCCGAGGACCTGTTCGAGCTGCTGGCCTGCTACTTCCGGGTGAACTTCACGCCGCCGCCGGACAGCTCGCACGGCGTCACGCGACAGATGCTGGCCGACGCGCTGCACGACTGCCTGGCCGGCACCGGACAGTTCGCAGAGTTCTGCCTGCCGCTGGCGCTGGAGAAGCGCCTTGAAGCGCCTTTTTAAGCGCCGCGCTCTCCGTGCTCAGCTCCTGCCCCTGGCTGGTGGGCGAGGCGGAGGCGGACCACTGGCGGAGCACCTGGCCGGTCTGGACACGACTGAGGACGCCGCGGTCCGGGCGGCGGCGCTCACCTGTATCGGGGCCGCCACCGACCAGCACACCAATGCCGTGGTGACTGCTCTGGTGCAGCCGCTGCTGACCCAGCTCAACAGAGGTGCGGTGTCGCCGGAGAACTAGGCTGAGCGGCAGCTGGCGGCGGTGGCGGCCGGCGTGACCGGGCTGGATGCGGCGCGCGCCACCCTGCCACTGGTGCGGCAGGTGCGCGTCAGCCGCAAGGAGGCCACCGCCACCGAGCGCGTGCTGGCCACGGTGACTGACATCGTGGAGCGGACGTCTTCTTTCTTAACGGAGACGGCGATCACGTGCTGAGCACGCTGGCTGAGCGGTGGCACGGCGTGCCGCTCTCCCACGCGGCGCCGTGGCAGCACACGCAGCTGACTGCGCTGCTGGCCGCCGCCCGGCCCAGCGTGACTGTGCCGCAGCAAGACATCGTCACCGTGATGCTCGCCAAGCTGGCGCTGAAGAAGCGGCGCCCGCTGACGGTGGCGCGCGCTGCCAAGGCGCTGGCCGTTGTGTTCAATAAGCAGCCCGATGCCAAGACCGACCATCTGCTCAAGAGGCTCACCAAGCCAATGCCAAGATACAAGATAATACCAAGATGGTCCACCGTGCGGCGGCCAGAGCCGCGCGAGCGCGCGCCACCGCAAGCTCGCCCCAATGCTGGTACCGTGCTTATGGGATCGCGCGTTCCGCCATCGGTGTCCGGCCGTCACCAGGCCGCGGCGGCGGCGGCCCGGTGCAGCACATGCGGAGCGACAGCGTGATGATGGCCCTGGCAGCCACCGCCACTAGCATTGTGTCGTCTACAAGACACACAGTCTATCGCCAATAACCCGAGCATTTGAGGTGCCCAAAAATCCAAAGCGTAGTATGCGACATGTAGTTTGTCTTTGCGCAATAATAGATTGTGTGCTGCAGATAGTGGTGAGGTATGCTGTCTGAAAAAGATTGACATCCGGTGATTTATCGAACTTTAATTTTACTTGTCGTGAGCGCATTGCTGGAGACGAGATGTTTGAGCTTGTATTTGTGCTGGCACGCATCATGTGCTTGTATTGTTATGTAGCAATCGACTCGATGTTTCCACGTGTATTTATGCTTCGTAAAAGCTGCTGATGTATGTGTCACTCACGGTTCCAACGTCTGAATAGCGGCGACTTATCACCGATATCGGTCATTCGTTTCGTTTCGTTTGGTTGATATTCGTTTGCGTCATTTGTGTGGGTATGCGCATATGCGTATGTTTTATTAGGATATAAGTGATTATTAGGATAGGTGGCAAATTAAATAGGTGACAAATAGTTGAAATAGGCGATGATGCGGCATGTAAATGCTTGATATGTAGTAGGCATGTTACTGTTAGCATATGCCAGTATAAGATAGTATGTTCCTACTTCCTATGCTGGTTATTTATTGTCCCTTTTCTTTACTGGCGTGCGTATCTTTGGCAAAACAAAATATGATGTCGATGACCTCTCGCCGACGCATGATGGAAATATACGGCAACGGCGAAATTATCTGGATTCTTTGCACCATTCCCTGACGGTAGAAACTTCTGCAGGAAAAGCAGGACCTTTCTAACCGGGAAGTGACACGCTAACTGGTTGCATCAGCGAAGGCCAAACTAGAGTATGTGCTTGGAGAGAAATGAGAATATTGCAAAAGGTGTAATCTAATTATGAAGACTGTTCGGAGACTGCGGGTGGAATAGGACCTTCGTCGCAGTAATACGGGCCCATTCAGATGTCAAACTTAAACAAAATGGTAGGTACAGTGGCTGGACATTCCACTGTGGCATTCCTGCTTTGATATGTATTGCAACGAAAGTATCAAAATAATTTCGTAAAAGGTAAAAGGGACTAAATATGAATAGAGACTACAGACTCGAAAGCAAGGACGGTTTCATATAATCCGTGCGTGCATACTCATGAGTATGACATGACTCATGAGTATGACGTGACTCATGAGTATGACATGACTCATGAGTATGACATGACTCATGAGTATGACATGACTCATGAGTATGACATGACTCATGAGTATGACATGACTCATGAGTATGACATGACTCATGAGATAAATAAATACTATATAATAAATAGTATTTATTTTGGTAAGAAGTTATTTGCACTTGTTGACTTTTTTGCACAGAAAGAAATGCTAGCACAAGCCAAAAAAAAATAATTTAACAACATAGTTTGAATAATGCTTCTTTAGCTATTATAATCAACAATAGTACTCAGGTCGTTAAATACCGCCACTCGGTGGCCTGGGTGTCCACTAAATTTGCAGCTCTACTGCGGCGGCGCGCTCAATCCGATAAATAGTTTAACCGTACAACAGCTGATTGGAATTTGCGCGTGACGTCAGAGGTTGGCGCCCCCGTGATTTCAGGACAAAGTAACACACATCGGCAATTAAGGTGATTAAATTAATCAGTGGTGGAATTGGGAAAAATAACTGTCCCCTGAGCTTTTCCAGGAGTCATCAGATGGGTAATTAGTTATGTTTACATTGTTGGCCATATTTAATTGCAGAAAGTTGTTGACAGTTGATGTGCATGTCTATGACCTATATGTACTATGTAGATAATTAGTACCTGCAAATTACTTTGTACCAATTAGCAAACATGGAGATTGTAATGAATTCTCCCATATGATAAAATTAGCAAGAAGTAGGTACATACCGGCATGCCTAGATCCCGAAGTTGGATCTGGGATCCCAGTGGATCCATTGTCACAGCACATCAGGATCTGGGATCTTTGTGGATCCTTTGGCTTTTGTGTACCTGGACTGGTGTCCCATGTGGATCACAGGACACAGGACACATCCGGATCTCAGCTGGATCCCGGGATCCAGGCACATGTCTGGTAATAACCTAATCGAACCTGACCTAACCTTTACAGCAATTACGGTCGCAGGGACCCACATTTAGAACGCTCCACTCACATTGGCCCGCTGCGCTGCAGCCCTATGGGGGGGGGGGCTGTCGCCCCCGGACCCCCCAGACCATCTTGTAGGCAAAACCTTACCCTACAACGTACATAAGTTATCGGATGTATTCACGCTACCTAACCTAACCTATTAATAATCATAACTGCTCTGTCGGAAGAAATCTGGAAATGTTGCGGTGTTGCGCAATGCAGCTGCTTTTCTGATGTTACCATATGACGCTGTGACGTCATACTGTGTTGCCATACTGTTCATAACATGGCACACGGACAGGTACCTTGATCAAAGATTACCTCTTCCACATCACTGACAGCATGAAGAGTTCTGTGTTACACCTCTTCCACATCACTGACAGCCTGAAGAGTTCTGTGTTACACCTCTTCCACATCACTGACCGCATGAAGAGTCCTGTGTTACACCTCTTCCACATCACTGACAGCATGAAGAGTTCTGTGTTACACCTCTTCCACATCACTGACAGCATGAAGAGTCCTGTGTTACACCTCTTCCACATCACTGACAGCCTGAAGAGTCCTGTGTTACACCTCTTCCACATCACTGACAGCATGAAGAGTCCTGTGTTACACCTCTTCCACATCACTGACAGCATGAAGAGCCCTGTGTTACACCTCTTCCACATCACTGACAGCATGAAGAGTCCTGTGTTACACCTCTTCCACATCACTGACAGCATGAAGAGTTCTGTGTTACACCTCTTCCACATCACTGACAGCATGAAGAGTCCTGTGTTGCACCTCTTCCACATCACTGACAGCATGAAGAGTCCTGTGTTACACCTCTTCCACATCACTGACAGCATGAAGAGTTCTGTGTTACACCTCTTCCACATCACTGAAAGCATGAAGAGTCCTGTGTTACACCTCTTCCACATCACTGACAGCATGAAGAGTCCTGTGTTACACCTCTTCCACATCACTGACAGCATGAAGAGTCCTGTGTTACACCTCTTCCACATCACTGACAGCATGAAGAGTCCTGTGTTACACCTCTTCCACATCACTGACAGCATGAAGAGTCCGGTGTTACAATGCGTCTACTGTCTGTCATGATTGTTGTTTACCCTGCCTAACCTACCACCTACCTTGACCTAGTTGAGCTTGGAATGGTGTACTGAAAAATATTGGAACCAATGCAAATCCTGTCTCGACTTAAACTGGTTCAGTATATTAACCCGCGAACTGCAGGGGCTTTGCGCCGAACACGAACTGCAGGGGGGGGGGGTGATTTTCGCCCCCCCCCCCCCCTGAGATCTCGAAAACTACGCAACGTAGCGAGAAGCGGAAAAAGGCTTTTGATAGCTTCATACATGTTCGATCGAAAGTATTTCAGTGTTTTTATAAGTCATGTCAAAATTGAGGTCACCAGAGGTCATCAAAGGTCAAATTTTCCAGTTCTTTTTCCTGTTTTAGGACATCGCTCCAGAAATTCCCATATATCTCAGAAACGATGATAGTTAGAAACAAACGGAAAAAAAGCAAACGCCAGCCAGTGAAATTTGTAATCGCTGAGGTTTCCTCAGATTTGATCTCAGGTCAATATTTAAGGCTCCAGAGGTTAAAAAAATCCGTTTTTTGCTAAATCGTTTTGCTATTAACTTTTTACTTAATAAAGATAACGGAAAACTGTTTACGCCATTGTGTTTATCTTGTCAAGGCGCTTTGAATGATATACATGGTGACCTTGTTAAGTCAACTTAACAATTTGACCTAAGGTCAAGGTCAAGTGGTGACCCAAGTAGGGCATGTTGCATATGGGAAGACGTGTCGACGAGACAAACACATTGATGTCTGTTTTACTTCTCTATCTTCATTATGTCGAGAGTTATTGACAAAAAAAGTGATGGTGACCTTGCATGACCTCAAATGACCCAATAGGGGTCACTGAACAAAACTTATACTTGGATCATCAAGAATATCCTATAATAACATGGTCCAGAAGTAATTGGAATAGTACCATGCATATCCTTGAAATAGGAAGCATTTGTATATTTCTTTATTGACTTATGGGGAGGTTACGAAATTGACCTGACCTTAGGTCACCGATATCAAAATTCCGAATTCTAAGAATTGTAAGTACTGGTGCCCTCATGACATCCTGTAAGTTTCAACCTGATCGGTGAAAAACTCTGGCTTTGGCACAACTGCAAACATTTTTGGTGGTGGGGTCACTTGACCTGGTCTCGTGACCTGACCTGAGATGACCCGAGCATATTTTTTTTCTCAAAGTGTGCGCAATCGATGTCCTAACAGGTGTATCAAAACCTGGCGGCGCTGCGCGCCGCCGTTTTTTCGCTATCTTTGAAAAACCTGAGGGGGGGGGGGGGGCGGAAATCACCCCCCCCCCCTGCAGTGCGCGGGTTAAAGGGAAATATTTACATTTTGATTTATTTTTTCTGCATTATCTTATGCAACATGTATGGTATTAAATTGATTGAGTCAATAAAAAACGATTTTTTTTTATTTTTTTTTTCAAAACAAGTACTACATATACTTCTCTCGGGAGTTCATGATCAGTGTTTCCCTTCACTATTGGGAGCGCGACAGACCACACATGGCCAAAGCTTGACACCTTTGGTGACTTCATTATTGCCCTGACATATACAATTAATAAATGTTTTCGATAAAACTTGTCACGAGCTATCTAACGCCGTTTGTATTCTTCTCACTTGTTGCTACTTTGCGAGGTTTTCGAGATTTAGGCGGGAGACGCTGGGTGGGTATCCGCCATGTATGCATTTATTAGGGCGTTTCCACAAGTGGCTATTACGGCCCAGTCTGGAACTTCTTCGTCCTATTAAATACCAACTCTTACTCGAAACCCCCTGCCCCACACCACACCTATACGAACTATCACGGAGACAAGTCGCCGACCTGACACATGTGCCTCGTTGCAGCCAACCGCCCGCTCCGTTCCGTCTCTGGTTACCATATTTGGTCATGCCAACTCCTGTATACAGGATTGCTAACCGCGACACGTGTTCGCCGTTTCAGCGTAGCTCTCTCTCTCTCTCTCTCCGTTCGACCCCGTTAGCCGACGCTGTGCACCAGTTCTGGGAAGCTCTACGTTCCGTCTCCGGTCAGCCAGAAGGCGTCATCATGAGTCAGCAGTTTTTCTTTCGTCAGGTAAAGCATTGATACGGGGTCTACTAGGGGAAAGGGGGGGGGGGGCAGAAGCCGGTATTTCTCAGCAAATGGTGCTATTTAAAATATAAAAAAATATGCGTGCATTGTGTATTATTTGTGATTGCCATTTGTGTATAGCGCGGTAAATAATAAATATATCTGAATGACGTATTTTACTTTGGCTGTTGTCATCAATGGCAATAGGCTCTTCATAACCGAATGAATGAGGTACTACTATATATCGTTTTTCTTCTGAGTATCATCGAGATACATGTAATATGCTGGAATGGCTGCTGTGTTGTTTGCTGTATTCCCTGTATTTCGAATGTCGTGCATTTTTGGGCCCGAGATAATAATGGATAGCAGCAGATAACTGCACGTGACTGATGGCTGACTTGATCCCTCTGATCAGCTGTTCTCTGATCGGATCAGCTGACAACTGAACTATTCCCTGGTGAGTATTGCCATGCCGTGCCCCGCCCCACCCCATCGCATCCCTGGAGGTCCGGGCGGCTCAGTTGGTAGAGCGTTGGGCTCCTAATCCATGGGTTCAGGCCGGGTTAGAGTCTGGCTGCTGGCGAGGTCATTCGACTCCCTCGGTTGGGTCGCCGTGAGAGAGACCCCGACGATACATAACGACTGTCGCATCATTGTAACGCTCCAATACCATCAACACCTGCCTACCCACCCTACCCTACCTACCTACCCTACCTACCCTACCTACCCTACCTACCCTACCTACCCTACCTACCCTACCTACCCTACCTACCCTACCTGCCCTACCTACCCTACCTACCCTACCTACCCTACCTACCCTACCTACCCTACCTACCCTACCTACCCTACCTACCCTACCTACCCTACCTACCCTACCTACCATACCTACCATACCTACCCTACCCACCCTACCTACCCTACCTACCCTACCTACTCTACCCACCCTATCTACCCACCTACTCTACCTACCCTACCTACCCTACCTACCCTACCTACCCTACCTACCCTACCTACCCTACCTACCCTACCTACCCTACCTACCTTACCTATCCTACCTACCCTACCTACCCTACCCACCCTACCTACCCTACCCACCCTACATACCCTACATACCCTACATACCCTACATACCCACCTACCCACCTACCCACCTACCCACCTACCCTACCTACCCTACCCACCCACCTACCCCACCTACCCTGCCCTACCTACCCCACCTACCCCACCTACCCTGCCCTACCTACCCTATTTTCCTTGCCCTGCCCCCTTGCTGCCATATAACCCCCAGCTGTTCGACCGTCAGAGCTGCACCTACACCTACCTTCTAGTCCTGCCCCGCCCTGCCCTGCCCTGCCCCGCCCCGCCCTGCCCTGCCCCGCCCCGCCCTGCCCCGCCCCGCCCTGCCCCGCCCCGCCCTGCCCCGCCCCGCCCTGCCCCGCCCCGGCCCGCCCCGCCCCGCACCGCACCGCACTTTACCTGGCCTGACCTGACCTGACCTGACCTGACCTGACCTGACCTGACCTGACCTGACCTGACCCCTGCTGCCGTATCGCCCCCAGCTGTTCGACCGGGAGAGCTGCACCTACACCTACCTCCTGGCCGACCCCTGCTCCAAGGAAGCGGTCCTCATAGACCCGGTGATCGAGCTGTCAGACCGCGATGCCAACTTGGTGAAGGAGCTCGGCTTCAAGCTCATCTACGTCAGTGAGTATTGCACCGAATCGCATAGGTGTAGCACCGAATCGCTTAGGTGTAGCACCGAATCGCTTAGGTGTAGCACCGAATCGAATAGGTGTAGCACCGAATCGCTTAGGTGTAGCACCGAATCGCTTAGGTGTAGCACCAAATCACTTGGTGTAGCACCAGAAATCATATGTATTGCATCAAAACTAATAGGTATCGCACTGGATCGTTTAAAGAGAATGTTTCACCTTTCTGAAAGTTGTCAAATATACGCTGGTTGTAGTCGAAAATATGAAGTAAGTGCTGCTGAAAACGATGGCGATATCTTTTATCTCGAAAAGTCACTTAACTTTATACAAATTAAGGTTTTAAATTTGGGACGATGACGTCATTATTGAGCTATAGACCGCCGCTGATTGGCTGGCAAAGTGGTTGTCAGCCAATCAGCGGCGGCACTAGTCTTGAACCCATTTTGCAAATGATAAATTAAATTGTTTAAAACCGGCTAAGTTTTGGAGAAAATGATCTTAGTATTTTCGGCATATAAATAATGGCCAAAGATAATGGCTATCTCAGTTCAAAACCAATACAAAGGTGAAACATTCCCTCTAAGTATCGCACCACCTAGGTCAGTAAGTATCGCGACAAAGGTCTAATTCCGCACCAAAAATAATAAGTGTCGCACCAAAGCTCATCTACGTCACTAAATACCGCAACACAATTAATTATTCTCCCACCGAAAGTTTAAAGTATCGCAATCAAACTCTGAAATATCACCCAAAACTCTGAAGTATCACACCAAAATGTATAGCATTGCACCAAAACCTATGAGTATTTCACTCAAATGAATAAGCATCACACCAGAACTAATCTGTATTGCACCACCTACCCCCCACCCCCTACACCACCACCACACAGTGCTCTCTGCGATTGCCCTATATCGTTACCAAGGTTATATTCTGTTGTGAAATCTGCGGTATAAGATATATTGTCACGTGTAGAATGCCGATAGAGAAACCAGCACTATCTGTGCTATATGTTCCGCACTGATGTCTACACTGATGAAATCGCATTGTCATATTGCATTGGATACTTGAGATAGTTAAAGGATGATGCCGCATACCGCTATTGGCGGAGAAATAGGTGACAATTGAAGTTTATTGGCAGGGAATTAGCACGTTCGTTTATGGTGAGGTTTACAATGTTTCCCGCCCGGTTTTGGTTCCTCACTACTGTGAAATGTGAAATGTAAATGAACACAAGTAAATGTAAGGGTAAATGTAATCTAAATTAAGTGCAATGTATTGTTCTTATCGTCCAGTGCGAAGTACCACTGCACACATGTGTCTTAATTTGAGGACTAGCATAATGACTCAAGCTGTGACTACACTTGACCTTATACCTGACTGAGTAGGGAATACTTTTCCTCTGAGTTCTGCGAGTTCATTCCAGTGAACACCCACGTGACTTCTGTGAACCCGCGTGATCCCCCTACCTCTCCTGCCCTTACCACCTATCACCTACCCCCAACCTCCTACCCCTATGTACTACCTACATGCCATACACCCCTTACCTCCTCCCCTATCCCCAACATCCTACCCCTATCCCTACCCCTAACCTATACTCCTACACCATACCCCAATGCCTACCCCTACCCCTCTGTTCCAGTTAACACACACATAAATTCCAACATCTGCCTACCTCTGACACCTCACTGTCTAAATCTGTGTTTGACCCCCGGCATTCGGGTGTACCTCTAACCCCTGACCTCTGACCTCCCCCTGTTCCACAGTGAACACCCACATGACCTCTGACCTCCCCCTGTTCCACAGTGAACACCCACATGACCCCTGACCTCTGACCTCCCCCTGTTCCACAGTGAACACCCACATGACCCCTGATCTCTGACCACCCCTGTTCCACAGCGAACACCCACATGACCCCTGACCTCTGACCTCCCCCTGTTCCACAGTGAACACCCACATGACCCCTGATCTCTGACCTCCCCTGTTCCACAGTGAACACCCACATGACCCCTGACCTCTGACCTCCCCCTGTTCCACAGTGAACATCCACATGACCCCTGACCTCTGACCTCTGCCTGTTCCACAGTGAACACCCACATGACCCCTGACCTCCCCCTGTTCCACAGTGAACACTCACATGACCCCTGACATCCCCTGTTCCACAGTGAACACCCACATGACCCCTGACCTCCCCTGTTCTACAGTGAACACCCACATGACCCCTGACCTCTGACCTCCCCTGTTCCACAGTGAACACCCACATGACCTCTGATCTCTGACCCCTGACCTCCCCCTGTTCTACAGTGAACACCCACATGACCCCTGACCTCTGACCTCCCCCTGTTCCACAGTGAACACCCACATGACCCATGACCCCTGACATCCCCTGTTCCACAGTGAACACCCACATGACCCCTGACCTCTGACCTCCCCCTGTTCCACAGTGAACACCCACATGACCCCTGATCTCTGACCTCCCCTGTTCCACAGTGAACACCCACATGACCCCTGACCCCTGACCTCCCCCTGTTCCACAGTGAACACCCACATGACCCCTGACCTCTGACCTCTGCCTGTTCCATAGTGAACACCCACATGACCTCTGATCTCTGACCCCTGATCTCCCCCTGTTCTACAGTGAACACCCACATGACCCCTGACCTCTGACCTCCCCCTGTTCCACAGTGAACACCCACATGACCCCTGACCTCTGACCTCCCCTGTTCCACAGTGAACACCCACATTACCCCTGACCCCTGACCTCCCCCTGTTCCACAGTGAACACCCACATGACCTCTGACCCCTGACCTCCCCTGTTCCACAGTGAACACCCACATGACCCCTGACCTCTGACCTCCCCCTGTTCCACAGTGAACACCCACATGACCTTTGACCTCTGACCTCCCCCTGTTCCACAGTGAACACCCACATGACCCCTGACCTCCCCTGTTCCACAGTGAACACCCACATGACCCCTGACCTCTGACCTCCCCTGTTCCACAGTGAACACCCACATGACCCCTGATCTCTGACCTCCCCTGTTCCACAGTGAACACCCACATGACCCCTGACCTCTGACCTCCCCCTGTTCCACAGTGAACACCCACATGACCCCTGACCTCTGACCTCCCCCTGTTCCACAGTGAACACCCACATGACCCCTGACATCCCCTGTTCCACAGTGAACACCCACATGACCCCTGACCTCCCCTGTTCTACAGTGAACACCCACATGACCCCTGACCTCTGACCTCCCCTGTTCCACAGTGAACACCCACATGACCCCTGACCTCTGACCTCCCCCTGTTCCACAGTGAACACCCACATGACCTCTGACCTCCCCTGTTCCACAGTGAACACCCACATGACCTCTGACCTCCCCTGTTCCACAGTGAACACCCACATGACCCCTGACCTCTGACCTCCCCCTGTTCCACAGTGAACACCCACATGACCCCTGACCTCTGACCTCCCCCTGTTCCACAGTGAACACCCACATGACCTTTGACCTCCCCTGTTCCACAGTGAACACCCACATGACCCCTGACCTCTGACCTCTGCCTGTTCCATAGTGAACACCCACATGACCTCTGATCTCTGACCCCTGACCTCCCCCTCTTCTACAGTGAACACCCACATGACCCCTGACCTCTGACCTCCCCCTGTCCCACAGTGAACACCCACATGACCCCTGACCTCTGACCTCTGACCCCTGACCTCTGACCTCCCCCTGTTCCACAGTGAACACCCACATGACCTCTGACCTCCCCCTGTTCCACAGTGAACACCCACATGACCCCTGACCTCTGACCTCCTCCTGTTCCACAGTGAACACCCACATGACCTCTGACCTCCCCTGTTCCACAGTGAACACCCACATGACCTCTGACCTCTGACCTCTGACCTCTGACCTCCCCTGTTCTACAGTGAACACCCACATGACCTCTGATCTCTGACCCCTGACCTCCCCCTGTTCTACAGTGAACACCCACATGACCCCTGACCTCTGACCTCCCCTGTTCCACAGTGAACACCCACATTGCCTCTGACCTCCCCCTGTTCCACAGTGAACACCCACATGACCTCTGACCCCTGACCTCCCCTGTTCCACAGTGAACACCCACATGACCCCTGACCTCTGACCTCCCCTGTTCCACAGTGAACACCCACATGACCCCTGACCCCTGACCTCCCCCTGTTCCACAGTGAACACCCACATGACCCCTGACCTCTGACCTCCCCTGTTCCACAGTGAACACCCACATGACCCCTGATCTCTGACCTCCCCTGTTCCACAGTGAACACCCACATGACCCCTGACCTCTGACCTCCCCCTGTTCCACAGTGAACACCCACATGACCCCTGACCTCTGACCTCCCCTGTTCCACAGTGAACACCCACATGACCCCTGATCTCTGACCACCCCTGTTCCACAGCGAACACCCACATGACCCCTGACCTCTGACCTCCCCCTGTTCCACAGTGAACACCCACATGACCCCTGATCTCTGACCTCCCCTGTTCCACAGTGAACACCCACATGACCCCTGACCTCTGACCTCCCCCTGTTCCACAGTGAACATCCACATGACCCCTGACCTCTGACCTCTGCCTGTTCCACAGTGAACACCCACATGACCCCTGACCTCCCCCTGTTCCACAGTGAACACTCACATGACCCGTGACATCCCCTGTTCCACAGTGAACACCCACATGACCCCTGACCTCCCCTGTTCTACAGTGAACACCCACATGACCCCTGACCTCTGACCTCCCCTGTTCCACAGTGAACACCCACATGACCTCTGACCCCTGACCTCCCCTGTTCCACAGTGAACACCCACATGACCCCTGACCTCTGACCTCCCCTGTTCCACAGTGAACACCCACATTACCCCTGACCCCTGACCTCCCCCTGTTCCACAGTGAACACCCACATGACCTCTGATCTCTGACCTCCCCTGTTCCACAGTGAACACCCACATGACCCCTGACCCCTGACCTCCCCTGTTCCACAGTGAACACCCA
Source organism: Chirona hameri (assembly GCA_036785665.1). Classification (NCBI taxonomy): domain Eukaryota; kingdom Metazoa; phylum Arthropoda; class Thecostraca; order Balanomorpha; family Balanidae; genus Chirona; species Chirona hameri. The sequence goes on along the minus strand of JAXIVJ010012212.1, from coordinate 8,337 downwards.
CATGACCCCTGACCTCTGACCTCCCCTGTTCCACAGTGAACACCCACATGACCCCTGATCTCTGACCTCCCCTGTTCCACAGTGAACACCCACATGACCCCTGACCTCTGACCTCCCCCTGTTCCACAGTGAACACCCACATGACCCCTGATCTCTGACCTCCCCTGTTCCACAGTGAACACCCACATGACCCCTGACCCCTGACCTCCCCCTGTTCCACAGTGAACACCCACATGACCCCTGACCTCTGACCTCTGCCTGTTCCATAGTGAACACCCACATGACCTCTGATCTCTGACCCCTGATCTCCCCCTGTTCTACAGTGAACACCCACATGACCCCTGACCTCTGACCTCCCCCTGTTCCACAGTGAACACCCACATGACCCCTGACCTCTGACCTCCCCTGTTCCACAGTGAACACCCACATTATCCCTGACCCCTGACCTCCCCCTGTTCCACAGTGAACACCCACATGACCTCTGACCCCTGACCTCCCCTGTTCCACAGTGAACACCCACATGACCCCTGACCTCTGACCTCCCCTGTTCCACAGTGAACACCCACATGACCCCTGATCTCTGACCTCCCCTGTTCCACAGTGAACACCCACATGACCTCTGACCTCTGACCTCCCCCTGTTCCACAGTGAACACCCACATGACCTCTGACCTCCCCCTGTTCCACAGTGAACACCCACATGACCCCTGACCTCTGACCTCCCCCTGTTCCACAGTGAACACCCACATGACCCCTGACCTCCCCTGTTCTACAGTGAACACCCACATGACCCCTGACCTCTGACCTCCCCTGTTCCACAGTGAACACCCACATGACCCCTGACCTCTGACCTCCCCCTGTTCCACAGTGAACACCCACATGACCTCTGACCTCCCCTGTTCCACAGTGAACACCCACATGACCCCTGATCTCTGACCTCCCCTGTTCCACAGTGAACACCCACATGACCTCTGACCTCTGACCTCCCCCTGTTCCACAGTGAACACCCACATGACCTCTGACCTCCCCCTGTTCCACAGTGAACACCCACATGACCCCTGACCTCCCCTGTTCCACAGTGAACACCCACATGACCCCTGACCTCTGACCTCCCCCTGTTCCACAGTGAACACCCACATGACCTTTGACCTCTGACCTCCCCCTGTTCCACAGTGAACACCCACATGACCTCTGACCTCCCCCTGTTCCACAGTGAACACCCACATGACCCCTGACCTCCCCTGTTCCACAGTGAACACCCACATGACCTCTGACCTCTGACCTCCCCCTGTTCCACAGTGAACACCCACATGACCTCTGACCTCCCCCTGTTCCACAGTGAACACCCACATGACCCCTGACCTCCCCTGTTCCACAGTGAACACCCACATGACCCCTGACCTCTGACCTCCCCCTGTTCCACAGTGAACACCCACATGACCCCTGACCTCCCCTGTTCTACAGTGAACACCCACATGACCCCTGACCTCTGACCTCCCCTGTTCCACAGTGAACACCCACATGACCCCTGACCTCTGACCTCCCCCTGTTCCACAGTGAACACCCACATGACCCCTGACCTCCCCTGTTCCACAGTGAACACCCACATGACCCCTGACCTCTGACCTCCCCCTGTTCCACAGTGAACACCCACATGACCCCTGACCTCCCCTGTTCCACAGTGAACACCCACATGACCCCTGATCTCTGACCTCCCCCTGTTCCACAGTGAACACCCACATGACCCCTGACCTCTGACCTCCCCCTGTTCCACAGTGAACACCCACATGACCCCTGACCTCCCCTGTTCTACAGTGAACACCCACATGACCCCTGACCTCTGACCTCCCCTGTTCCACAGTGAACACCCACATGACCCCTGACCTCTGACCTCCCCCTGTTCCACAGTGAACACCCACATGACCTCTGACCTCCCCTGTTCCACAGTGAACACCCACATGACCTCTGACCTCCCCTGTTCCACAGTGAACACCCACATGACCCCTGACCTCTGACCTCCCCCTGTTCCACAGTGAACACCCACATGACCCCTGACCTCTGACCTCCCCCTGTTCCACAGTGAACACCCACATGACCTTTGACCTCCCCTGTTCCACAGTGAACACCCACATGACCCCTGACCTCTGACCTCCCCCTGTTCCACAGTGAACACCCACATGACCCCTGACCTCTGACCTCTGCCTGTTCCATAGTGAACACCCACATGACCTCTGATCTCTGACCCCTGACCTCCCCCTCTTCTACAGTGAACACCCACATGACCCCTGACCTCTGACCTCCCCCTGTCCCACAGTGAACACCCACATGACCCCTGACCTCTGACCTCTGACCCCTGACCTCTGACCTCCCCCTGTTCCACAGTGAACACCCACATGACCTCTGACCTCCCCCTGTTCCACAGTGAACACCCACATGACCCCTGACCTCTGACCTCCTCCTGTTCCACAGTGAACACCCACATGACCTCTGACCTCCCCTGTTCCACAGTGAACACCCACATGACCTCTGACCTCTGACCTCTGACCTCTGACCTCCCCTGTTCTACAGTGAACACCCACATGACCTCTGATCTCTGACCCCTGACCTCCCCCTGTTCTACAGTGAACACCCACATGACCCCTGACCTCTGACCTCCCCTGTTCCACAGTGAACACCCACATTGCCTCTGACCTCCCCCTGTTCCACAGTGAACACCCACATGACCCCTGATCTCTGACCTCCCCATGTTCCACAGTGAACACCCACATGACCTCTGACCTCCCCTGTTCCACAGTGAACACCCACATGACCCCTGACCTCTGACCTCCCCTGTTCCACAGTGAACACTCACATGACCTCTGACCTCCCCCTGTTCCACAGTGAACACCCACATGCACGCGGACCACATCACAGGAACGGGCCGGCTGAAGCGACTGGTGGCGCCGCAGGACTGCCGCTCCGTGATCGCCGCCGCCGCCGGGGCCGACGCCGATGTGACGCTAGTAGATGGCGACGCCGTCAAGTTCGGAGCGCTGCAGCTGGAGGTGCGCGCCACGCCCGGACACACCGAGGGTACGTGGGTTCGAATCCCGCCCAGGGCGGATGTTTTTGCGGGGAGGGGGCGGGAGGAGTGATGGGTGGCACTGTTGTCTTGTTTGTGGTGGTGTTTTATAATCTGCTGCTGTGGTTAGTACTGGACTGTGTAGAGCAGAAGAGTAGAGCATGTACTCTACCTTGATTATTCATTGATGTGGTTGTTTGGAGGTAAGTCAGTATGTGTGCGTCTGGATCACACACATATTGACAGGGTGGGTCTTTATGTGATTTTGTATGTACCTATTGCTTGTGCGTAGTCGTTTTGTGCACTCGCATAGCGTTCATCTTGTCTTTCTTTCTTTGGCTCTGTGTCTTGGGATTTGACTGGGTTTAAAGGACTTGTGTTTAAAGCAGGGCTGCGGAGTCGGAGTCGAAGTCGGAGTCGGTCGGAGTCGGCAGTTTTGGTCGGAGTCGGAGTCGCTAAAATCTTACCGACTCCGACTCTGACTCCGGCTCGTAGACGGAGTCGACTTTTTGGCAATTGGCGATTACTTTGGTCGGTAGAATAGTCGTCGGCCTAGGGACATTAAATTTACACCCCTTTCGAGAGAAAAAAATGAGTGGAAATGAATGAAACTTATAGTTTACTCATCTAGCGGTATATTTCCGCCTGATGAAGATAGGGCAATAACGTCATCTGATGATGACTGGGGTTTTGGACGCACCGACTCTTACGGTCACACGGCGCCCATTTTAATATCATCGTGCTCGCTTCGTCAAGGAGATTCGAATCATACCATGGTGACCAGGTTACCTAAGTCAAATTCAAAAATTGACTTCAAGTCGAGGTAATTTAAGGTCATGTGGTGAACCAGGTATGTCGTGCTGCGCAATGTCGGATGCGTCTCGACAAGACATACACATTACACAGTGGTGCCGGTCTCACGTTCTTATCTTCATTTTATTCCGCCGCCTGCAGGCGAACGCGCCTGGGCTGGACGCGCGGCCGGCACGCCCGTGCTCGGGCGGCGTAGCATTGTTCTCCATACAAGACTAAAAACAAACGGAAACAATAGATGGCATTGCAGATATTGCTTAGCATGCGATTGGAGAACGGATATAGGCCAGAGTCGGAGTTGGAGTCGATTTTTTCAGGCCGGAGTTGGAGTTGCTAAAATTATGTCCACTCCGCAGCCCTGGTTTAAAGGATGTACGTGGCTTGTGTTCTCTACACGGTGCTGACGCCTGTGTTGTGCTGCTCCAGGCTGTGTGACGTACGTGCTTCACTCTCAGAGGATGTGTTTCACCGGCGACGCGCTGCTGGTGCGCGGCTGTGGCAGGACCGACTTCCAGGTGAGGTTCCGGCCGTCACCGCGCCGGTGTAAAGGTACTCAGCATGTGCGGCCGCCACCGGTGTAAAGGTACTCAGCATGTGCGGCCGCCACCGGTGTAAAGGTACTCAGCATGTGCGGCCGCCACCGGTGTAAAGGTACTCAGCATGTGCGGCCGCCACCGGTGTAAAGGTACTCAGCATGTGCACCAATCTGCTGTGAGTGCTCAGGAGCCAATGGCTGCAGTGTACTCTAGACTGGTGCAAAATGGACGAAGTTACTCACCCAAAGTTCTACCACTTGAATTCCAGATCCATTCCTGATTTCAAAACAGTTTTTGTTTCAGCTCTAGCATCGTTACAAATCAAAACTCTTATGTTTTGGGGCATTGGTGAATGGCCTTCCCTCTGTTGTATGCTGTTATCCGGGTAGCCCCCCAAAACGCGCCGAGTTTCGAGGCTTACCAATTTGTTTTAATAATAGATATGAAGTTGACACTTGGTACGCATACACAACAATTAATTTTGCGTTAAGCAAATACAGTTTCACATCAATCGGATATTTAGTTTCGATGTTATAAGAGATCTAAACCCTTTAAAAAAAGTTTTTTCTTCATTTCCACGCGTGAACGATCGGACCACCTTCAGCCCGGACCATCGCCAGCAAACGCGACCTCCACTGTCCGATACTGGCGCGGATGTGGAGTGGAGGTGGAGCTCATCCGCGCCAGTATCGGACATTGGAAGTCGCGTTTGTTGGCGCTGGTCCGGTCGTTCACGCGTGGAAAAAAAACCGTCAAAACACGTGTTTTTAAAGGGTTTAGATAATGTCTTATAACATCGAAACTAAATATCCGATTGATATGAAACTTTTTTTGCGTAACGCATAATTAATAATATGCGTACCAAGTGTCAACTTCATATCTATTACCAAAACAAATTGGTAAGCCGCGAGACTAGGCGCGTTTTTTTAGCTACCCGGATAACATAATACAACAGAGGGAAGGGCACTCAGTTTCCAATGCCAAAAAGTTTTGATTTTTAACGATGAAAAAAAAAACTGAAACAAAAACTGTTTTGAAATCAGGAAGAGCAATGGATCAAGAATCCAAGTGAGTACTTTGAACTTTGGGTGAGTAACTTCGTCCATTATGCAAGCAACAGTCTGGTGTACTCAAATCCACAGTAATTCTCGACTATGTATGACTCTCCATATGACTCTGACTGTTGCCTGTTCATAGGGAGGGTCCAGTGACACCCTCTCTGACTCTGTGTATGACTCTGACTCTGTTGCCTGTTCAGAGGGAGGGTCCAGTGACACCCTCTCTGACTCTGTGTATGACTCTGACTCTGTTGCCTGTTCATAGGGAGGGTCCAGTGACACCCTCTCTGACTCTGTGTATGACTCCATATGACTCTGACTCTGTTGCCTGTTCAGAGGGAGGGTCCAGTGACACCCTCTCTGACTCTGT